>CATNEM010000162.1:5330000-5350000 GCA_950096795.1 Macrostomum cliftonense
TCTCTATCACGCTGAATCTCTATCACGCTGAATCTCTATCACACTGAATCTCTATCACGCTGAATCTCTATCACACTGAATCTCTATCACGCTGAATCTCTATCACACTGAATCTCTATCACACTGAATCTCTATCACACTGAATCTCTATCACACTGAATCTCTATCACACTGAATCTCTATCACACTGGATCTCTATCACACTGAATCTCTATCACGCTGAATCTCTATCACGCTGAATCTCTATCACACTGAATCTCTATCACACTGAATCTCTATCACACTGAATCTCTATCACACTGAATCTCTATCACACTGAATCTCTATCACACTGAATCTCTATCACACTGAATCTCTATCACGCTGAATCTCTATCACGCTGAATCTCTATCACACTGAATCTCTATCACACTGAATCTCTATCACGCTGAATCTCTATCACGCTGAATCTCTATCACACTGAATCTCTATCACACTGAATCTCTATCACACTGAATCTCTATCACGCTGAATCTCTATCACACTGAATCTCTATCACACTGAATCTATATCACACTGAATCACTATCACACTGAATCTCTATCACGCTGAATCTCTATCACACTGAATCTCTATCACACTGAATCTCTATCACACTGAATCTCTATCACACTGAAACTCTATCACACTGAATCTCTATCACACTGAATCTCTATCACACTGAATCTCTATCACACTGAATCTCTATCACACTGAATCTCTATCACACTGAAACTCTATCACACTGAATCTCTATCACGCTGAATCTCTATCACACTGAATCTCCCCTGAGTGTCTTCCTCTCAATCTCCCCTGAGTGTCTTCCTCGCAATCTCCCCTGAGTGTCTTCCTCTCAATCTCCCTCTCAATCTATCTGACTGTCTCCCACTCTCTCCATCTCCCCGAAAGGCCATCTAATTTCTGCCAAGTCAACAATTGATTGATTGATTTTTCAGCTATCGAGCAACGCCTGTATTAGCTTAGCTAAGAGTCCAGCCAAAGCAGTTGTAGTCATGGCATTTCCTAGAGAAAATCCCCACCCCTAGGGATCAGGGAGTGTTATCTCGAGAATGGCAAAGATGTTGTCATTTTGTATTCGCAGACGCTTTACTTTGCTCCTATGGCATATGTTACAAAAAATATGAATGTAGAAGATACGTCCTTTTGCAAGATCTATTCTTCATTGTTGATTCCAAAATTACTTGCGCTACAAAGAATTTTTCAGCATAGTAAAAGCAACAATTTCAAAGAAACACGCATTTCAGTGACGGGAGACCCTACAAACACGCATTTCAGTGCCGGGAGACCCTACAAACACGCATTTCAGTGCCGGGAGACCCTACAAACACGCATTTCAGTGCCCGGAGACCCTACAAACACGCATTTCAGTGCCGGGAGACCCTACAAACACGCATTTCAGTGCCGGGAGACCCTAAAAACATGCATTTCAGTGCCGGGAGACCCTACAAACACGCATTTCAGTGCCGGGTGACCCTACAAACACGCATTTCAGTGCCGGGTGACCCTACAAACACGCATTTCAGTGCCGGGAGACCCTACAAACACGCATTTCAGTGCCGGGAGACCCTACAAACACGCATTTCAGTGCCGGGAGATCCTACAAACACGCATTTCAGTGCCGGGAGACCCTACAAACACGCATTTCAGTGCCGAGAGACCCTACAAACACGCATTTCAGTGCCGAGAGACCCTACAAACACGCATTTCAGTGCCGGGAGACCCTACAAACACGCATTTCAGTGCCGGGAGACCCTACAAACACGCATTTCAGTGCCGGGAGACCCTACAAACACGCATTTCAGTGACGGGTGACCCTACAAACACGCATTTCAGTGCCGGGAGACCCTACAAACACGCATTTCAGTGCCGGGAGACCCTACAAACACGCATTTCAGTGCCGGGAGATCCTACAAACACGCATTTCAGTGCTGAGAGACCCTACAAACACGCATTTCAGTGCCGAGAGACCCTACAAACACGCATTTCAGTGCCGGGAGACCCTACAAACACGCATTTCAGTGACGGGTGACCCTACAAACACGCATTTCAGTGCCGGGAGACCCTACAAACACGCATTTCAGTGCTGGCTGACCCTAAAAATACGAATATTAATTAATTTTTTAAAATTATGATAGTGCTAATGCACACACTTCGCATGGCATAAGATAAGTAAGCTAAAGGAGCAGAAAATGTGTTCTGACTTCAGTTTAAAACTTTATTGCACGTGAGTTTAGCTTGTCAATCAATATATCACAGCACCATATAAATGCCCTTGGACAGTGTTGGTACTCAAGGTTTTTTTCAGAGCTTTTCTTCCCTTAATACAGAATGCATAGTGAAAGTTTTATTAACCTACCCTCATGGTGCTTGAAATCTAAATTGAGTTCTCTCCTCCCGACGAATAAGGCCCGGTTTAACATTTCACATTCATGAGCTTCACGAAAGGGAAAGTCAGCTGAGGTTAGAGGCATGGAGTGGCCCGTGGATGGGAGATGGGGTTTAAAAAACAATGGCTTAAGCGTGGGACGCTACATAATGGCTCTGGGGCTTTTGGGATCACAAAATATTAATAATAATAATGACTACATTTTACTAACTATTTATCACCTTGCACTTTACAAGATGAATGAAGTATGACACAAATTTTGCACTCTATTTAGAAATTGGCTATGTTGAACGGGCAGTTAAACAGGGGATTGGCGATGATACTACAAGAGTACATTAATAAAAGCGATCATTTGCAACTTAACTAACCTTTTAAAAAATGGGCAGTCCAAAGAAACTTTGTACTAGAAGCTTAGAAGTTTCTTTTTAAAAGCAGAAAATTGGTGCGTGGCTACGGCACCCAAAACACGATCTACAGGTCCATCGCTGACAGGTGAAACCTGACACTTGATAGGCAAAGGTGCAGCCTACATAACTGGACAGTTAGCTTAGTTGTATAGCTAATCTATTGTGTGTATCTATGCGGCAACAAATTCTGGGGCGAAAATTGCTTCCACCATGCAAAACTTAGAAGTGTTGAAATCTTGCAAACTGGGCTTCAAGAGAAGAATTCGTTTCTTTCTTTGCCCTTGTTTTTTTACCTTATTAACAAATAACTTCGAAAAGGCACAATTTTTGAAAAAAAAGAAGTTTAAGATTCACGTTCAAGAGTTTTCAATTGAAATAAAATCATCAGGATTAATTAAGACTGGGGTTTAGGCTTCAGTTTTTTTTGTCAAAGCTTTCTAACGGCCAGTTTTTGATTTATGAACTTATCTTTTTCGCAGGCGGGGCGGGATAAGTGACTGGGCCTAGGCGGTTATGGGAAATTTCAGGAGGGTAGGAGGGGAAATGGGACTCTCGACTGATCAAAATCCTCATGGGAGGGGAAATGGGTCCCCATCCTGGTCTGCGCCTTCGTCCCACAGCTCTCTTATTATCTATTTCGCCTTGAGAAATGGTCCGAGAAAAGATCTGATTAAAATTGATGCTCCATCTATCCCAACAGTCAAAAAACCGAACCCACGGACCAGCGCTGCTGAGAATGGCCGATGGCCTTGAACAACTCTCGCATCCTCTAGTCAAGCTAGTTGATGCTATGTTAATTTGTTTACTTGGAAACAAAAAACAGTCATACATCATTTTACTAGCTTTTTAGCACTTTTTAACGGGTGAAAATACTATTTTTAGACGATATCTATTTTTCCGAGTAGATATTACCTCTTCCGGGTAGATATTACCCCTTCCGGGTAGATATTACCCCTTCCGGATAGATATTACCCCTTCCGGATAGATATTACCCCTTCCGGATAGATATTACCCCTTCCGGGTAGATATTACCCCTTCCGGGTAGATATTACCCCTTCCGGGTAGATATTACCCCTTCCGGGTAGATATTACCCCTTCCGGATAGATATTACCCCTTCCGGGTAGATATTACCCCTTCCGGGTAGATATTACCCCTTCCGGGTAGATATTACCCCTTCCGGATAGATATTACCCCTTCCGGATAGATATTACCCCTTCCGGGTAGATATTACCCCTTCCGGGTAGATATTACCCCTTCCGGGTAGATATTACCCCTTCCGGGTAGATATTACCCCTTCCGGGTAGATATTACCCCTTCCGGTAGATATTTCCCCTTTTCGGACAGACATTTCCCCCTCCAGATAGATTTTTCCCCCTCTAGATAGATTTTCCCCCTCCAGATAGATTTTTCCCCTTCCGGATAGATATTTCCCCTTTCCGGATAGATATTTCCCCTTCCAGATAGATATTTTTCCTTTCGTATAGATTTTTCGTTCTTTTTTATTGAGTTTTAAACACACCTCTGATAGATTTTCCCATTTTATATACATGAGTACGTCAAAACGATTGTTAAAGTTCTTTTTCTAAGCTAAACAAAGATCTCTATTAGTCTTTGTCTGTAGTTCCACATGCGAAGCTAGTAAAAGCTGTCTGCACATGAAACAATAGTTAATACTCTACCCTGAATTGTCAATCAGTGAATGAGCTGCGTCATAAAGAATAGGGAATAAAATAATACTGCTTTTTTCTATCAGCAACTTCATCCAACAAGCCAAGTCCAAGAGCGCAAAAGCCTTTGTTTCCGCCGATTCCCCTCCAGAACTCAACCAAATTCCCCGTTTTTGAAGTCCATAATTTGACGACTAGCTACCATAAAAATTGCCCGTCGTGCGTGACTTTTGTCTTGAATTGGGTGGGAGAAAAACTATTTTCATTATTAAAATAAAATCTGACTCAGTCAAACAAATTGTGCAGTGCCTCTTGATTAAGGCGACTGTATGAGCCAGACAGAAAATAATTAATTAATCAAATAATTGACTGAGACTGAGATTGCATCGGAAGTTTTGGCTCGCAGGGGGTTAATAAAACTGGAGTCTTTTAAGTCTTAATATAGCATTTTAACATTGTATTGTCTGCAGGGCTCTAGGAGAAAGTGAATGAGGAAATTTAGAGGTAAGATGAGAAATGGAGAGAGACAGATAGAGGACGGAATGAAGCAGGAGGCAGAGGGCGGAGAAGTAGAGAAATAGTGGAGAGAGAGGGGGTGCAGGAGGAAGTGGGGGGAGAGAGCGGAGGAGGGGAGAGTGGAGGGGGGAAAGAGTGGAGGAGGAGGGAGAGTAGGGGAGAGAGAGCGGAGGAGGGGGAGAGTAGGGGAGAGAGAGTGGAGGAGAGAGGAGAGTAGGGGAGAGAGAGTGGAGGAGAGAGTGGGGGAGAGAGCGGAGGAGGAGAGTAGAGGGAGAGAGAGAGAGAATAGTGAATCAAGTTGTGGGCAACAGGAAGGCAAGAGGAGGGATATGAGATAGTGGAAGAGGTAGAATGGGCTTGAAAGTAAGCCAAAGCGGTAGGGTAGAAGAAATTTTTCTATAAAATAAAATAAGCAATAATTCTGCAAGTAATAGAAGCTTTAAATTAAGCAATAAAAACGCAAAATTGAAACAAAAAACAAATTGAACACTAAGCAACGGAGAGAGAGCCGGCACGGGTATAGGAGTAGGCAAGCAGGATAGAGTCGGATTAGATTTTTAAATTTGAGACAAAATCTCTTGGAGGTAAACATACATATATAGTCCGCAGTACAGCTTTGGCGTACGGAACCGCGCCAACCAGGGCGACAGCTAAATCGGGATCGAGACAAAAGTCCAAATGAGGGAAGCTCTTAAGAGTCCAGCATCTAGCCACGCAAAAATACACACACACACACACACACACAGAGTAAAGTAAGAAAACACCGAAAAACATGCAAATCGCCTTTAGTTACTCAGCGCTGTTTTGCTAAGAAAAAGCAGAATGGAATTGGGAAATGGGGAAAGATTGAGCGAGATGTTAGCGGAACTAAGTAAAAATATGAACGGGAAAACCTTTAGACAGACAGATTTCAATGCTATATAGCTAAGCTTCAGTTCAGTCACAAGCGTACATCGAGAAAGATTTTGGTCAATCAATTTTGCTAATGCGTCTCCTGCCCAGCTGCCCCCCCCCAGTTGCTGTCGGCAAGACCACGCGCACACACAACAGCCATTCTTATGGGCGCATTTCTGCTTTGCCGTCTTGAGTCACTGGAGGCTCTGACGATTCTGTTATCTGTTATTTTCTTCTTTTACAGCCAGGAGCGGAGCAGAGAGGCAGTCTGGTTAGGGGATTGAGGCCATTGCTTCCACAGATAAGAATCAGACAAGGCTCCGAAGCTTGCTCACCAGAAAGCCGTCTTTTTTAGCTACCTAAACAGGGATGCGGATTATATTGTTAGGGCGGCTTGAGCAAAGAGACCGGAACAAAGATTGTCAAGCAAGCGCAAAAGTTTGACCTGCAAAGATATTCTTCGTTAATAGGCTCCGAATCGGGTTTCTTTGAAGCTTCATTTATTTTGTCATGGATGCTAATTTAGCAGTGCAAAATCTAATTTAGGTTGCACCACATATACACACATGCGCATGCATAAACACACAAGTTTTGTGCACTTAAGACTTGTCTAGTGCATTTGCACTAATTTGGCGCCACACTAGCTAATTCAGCGCCACACTAGCTAATTCGGCGCCACACTAACTAACTCGGCGCCACACTATCTAATTCAGCGCCACACTAGCTAATTCGGCGCCACACTAGCTAACTTAGCGCCACAATAACTAATTTAGCGCCACACTAACTAATTCGGCGCCACACTAGCTAACTTAGCGCCACAATAACTAATTTAGCGCCTTACTAACTAATTCGGCGCCAAATAACTAATTCGGCGCCACAATAACTAATTCGGCGCCACAATAACTAATTCGGCGCCACACTAACTAATTCGGCGCCACACTAACTAATTCGGCGCCACACTAACTAACTCGACGCCACACTAACTAATTCGGCGCCACACTAACTAACTCGGCGCCACACTAACTAACTCGGCGCCACACTAACTAATTCGGCGCCACACTAGCTAATTTAACGCCACAGTAGCTAATTCGGCGCCACACTAGCTAATTCAGCGCCACACTAGCTAATTCGGAGCCACACTAACTAATTCGGCGCCACACTAGCTAATTCAGCGCCACACTAGCTAATTCGGCGCCACACTTGCTATCAATAATTCAGTAAAATTAAAAGTAAAAGCTAAGGCAGACAAAAATCATAATCATTAGGCAGAGTAAGACAATTCAGGAACAACAAGCTCCAACTGTCTGCAAGCAATGTCAATACCAGTCAAAATTCCGTGATTGCGTTCCCTCAACCTGTCAGTCAATCAAAGCACAATTGGCAGACCAGAAAAATCAGAAATGCACGAAATTGCTGAGTAGAATTCCACCATTACAGCACTACTATGACGTAGATTGGAATTCTGGCTGAGGATTTTTTGAGTCGACCAGATTTTTTTTGGAAGATAGAGGAGAATCAGCATTGGATACTGTAGCTATGCAATGGGGGATAAGGGGAGTCAGGGCTGCCCTTCAAATCAATTAATCAAGATGTGCGTGGGGAGGCCGGGGGGAAGGAGGAGGGGGGAGGGGGCGCAAAGGTACAAGAGGCCTCGCTGCATCGTAGAGCCTTCATCAGTTCCCGGTCGGAGCTTGAGTTGGGAATTTGACTTACCAGCCAGAGCTAGGCGAATTCGTGACGCCGGGGATTCAGTCTCGATGGGGATAAATAATGAAAAACGCGGGCCCATTGCCAAATCGGCTAGGCCACAAAAAAAATGTCTTCCCGATCATGACGACTGCAGCACTAGGCCAGCCTGTCTGGCTTCCCCCTTTCGCGTTCAGTTTTTTTGGGAAAAAATAGCATAAATATGTTTCTGCGTTACTATATTTTGACGATTAAGAAATAACGATTCAAATTAGAAAATTCTGACAACTTCACTCCTATGAACCTAAGAAAAACACTGCGCCCCCAAGACAGCGACCCCAAGACAGCGCCCCCCAAAACCGAATATTCAATTTCAATTTCACAATCACGCCCCCAAGACAGCGCTCCCCCTAGACAGCGTCCCCTCTAGACAGCGCCCCCCCCCCCCAAGACAGCGCCCCTCTAGACAGCGCCCCCCCTAGACAGCGCCCCCCCCCCAAGACAGCGCCCCCAAGACAGCGCCCCCCTCCCCAAGAAAGCGCCCCCTCCCCAAGAAAGCGCCCCCCTCCCCAAGAAAGCGCCCTCCAAGAAAGCGCCCTCCAAGAAAGCGCCCTCCAAGAAAAGCGCCCCCCCAAGAAAGCGCCCCAAGAAAGCACTCCCCCCAAGACAGCGCCCCGCAAGACAGCGCCCCGTAACCTTCAGTTCTCATCAAAAGACAGCGCTATTAAAAAAACGCCCCCAAGAAAGCGCCCCCGAGAGAC
The DNA here is from genome assembly GCA_950096795.1 of Macrostomum cliftonense. Lineage (NCBI taxonomy): Eukaryota > Metazoa > Platyhelminthes > Macrostomidae > Macrostomum > Macrostomum cliftonense. The sequence goes on from CATNEM010000162.1 coordinate 5,338,358, forward strand.
AGATCCCCACCAAAAAATTTGCCAGCCCAATCAACTAATCCAATAGCAGTAACAATCGGATGAACAAAAGCTAAGATTTGCACTGAAACAGGGGATTAAAACCCGTGCCAGCCAATGACAGTTGAGGATGTTGCTGAGCCTCAGAGCGTTAGCGCTGATCAGCCAATCCTGGCTTGTTGCTTCCAAGGAACTCCCATGCACACGTCTAAGCCTCTATAATTTCCCATCCAAGAAGCCAAGTAGCAACTAATGCCTCGCAAAGGGATCGGTATTTTAGACTTGCCCAGCAACAAGCCGTTGCGATAACAATTGTCAATCAGCGCATTGAACGAGACAGCTAGCTAAATACGAGCTCAAACATATATTGAAACTTGTGGAGAAAAGGTGAGTAAATTTTTCTTGTGTTTTTTAACTGATAACTGTAAATTTTTCATTTGATGCATTTTGAGTCCAAGTTATTGGTGATAGTGCTAACCCGAAGGTCGTAGGTTCGAGCCCCAGCTCTAAGAGACAATTTGTGGTCCTTGAGCAAGGTACTTAATCCCGAGCTGAGATCGGGTATTCTAGTTTGAGCTGCGAAAATGTTGTGTAGGTGCTGTGGCCCCCTCCAGCCCGTCAGGACTGAGCAGCTGTACACAGCTCTCGGACGCGCCGCGAAACTAGCTGCGGCTGTGCCGTGGGCTGTACATCTGGTCGAAAGGTCGTCAGGGGGTCTAAATTTATAACCACCTGTAAGTGTCAGGGATAACCACCTCTGAATGTCAGGGATAACCACCTGTTAATGTCAGGGATAACCATCTGTAAGTGTCAGGGATAACCACCTGTGAGTGTCAGGGATAACCACCTGTGAGTGTCAGGGACAACCACCTGTGAGTGTCAGGGATAACCACCTGTAAGTGTCAGGGATAACCACCTGTGAGTGTCAGGGATAACCACCAGTGAGTGTCAGGGATAACCACCTGTAAGTGTCAGGGATAACCACCTGTGAGTGTCAGGGATAACCACCTGTGAGTGTCAAGGATAACCACCTGTGAGTGTCAGGGATAAACACCTGTGAGTGTAAGGGATAACCACCTGTGAGTGTCAGGGATAAACACCTGTGAGTGTCAAGGATAACCACCTGTGAGTGTCAGGGATAAACACCTGTGAGTGTAAGGGATAACCACCTTTAAGTGCCAGGTACACCCACCTGTGAGTGTAAGGGATAACCACCTTTAAGTGCCAGGTACACCCACCTGTAAGTGTTATGGACACCTACCTGTAAGTGTCAGGGATAACCACCTGTAAGTGTCAGGGATAACCACCTGTGAGTGTCAGGGATAACCACCTGTGAATGTCAGGGATAATCACCTGTAGTATTAGGGATAACTAGCTGTAAGTATTAAGGATAATCACCTGTAAGTATCAGGGATAACCACCTGCAAGTGTCAGGGATAACCACCTGTAAGTGTCAGGGATAACCACCTGTAAGTATCAGGGATAACCACCTGTAAGTGTCAGGGATAACCACCTGCAAGTGTCAGGGATAACCACCTGTATCAGGCACACAAACCTGAATGAAAAAAACTGAAAGAAAATTCTACGCAGTAACCTAAATTTTATATTTTCCATCGTACTAAAAATATACTCGACAAGAGAGCGATAAAGACAGTCATCTCCCCTTAGGAAACCAGTTTACCCTTCTTAGTAAATTGAATTCCCAGGCAGTGGGAGAACAGAAAACTTTGAGATAGCTGGAGAGATGCATCTAGATGCGATACCAAGGCCCAAGTACCTCGGCATGCAAGTGTGCCCAGCTCACCCCACCGCCACCCCTGTTAACTAACTAAATCCTTGTCCAGTCTGAGATTTCCTTCCCAGCGTGCTGAAGGCTGCACATCCCCAATAGCCAATTTGGTTTCAGAAAGTAAGAGATCTGTAACGGACGCATACCGGACGCGCCTTCATCAGCCAAAGAAGGTGGCCAAGAAATCCGACTCTGAAAGAGCCTACAAGAGGTCCCGCTGCCCTTCAGCCGTGTTGTGTTGCAGATACTCAAGGCATTCCTCAAAATGGGATATAAACTAACACCGCGGTTGGGGGAGGATTTCTTGCAGGGAGGGGGAATGGGGAAGAGAGAGAGAGGGAACTGAGGAATTTGAGCCCAAGCGGCGGCGACTTAACAACTTTATGCCACTTCGTCATTTTGCCTCTTACGCCACCTCTTTTCCTTTCTCTTCCTCTCTCCAAGCCTGTCGCCTCAACAGCCGCTAGTGATGACGTAACTCTTTGAGCAAATTGGTCCGTGTAGGGATAAAAGGGAAAATCTTTCATTTATAAATGTGTGTTGAATGACCACTTCCTGTGCCAATTTTGGCGGTTAATATTGGGACTCGTTTTTTTTCGGTATAGCAGGAAAACCGCCTCACCTGAGCTAAATCATAGATAGAATAGATAGAATAAAGATCATGAAGGTCGTGAAGATTATGAAGGTGATGAAGATCATGAAGGTGATGAAGATCATGAAGATCATGAAGGTGATGAAGATCATGAAGGTGATGAAGGTCATGAAGTTCATGAAGGTCATGAAGGTTATTAAGGTCATGAAGATCATGAAGATCATGAAGATCATGAAAATCATGAAAAATCGTGTATTACAAAAAATTTCAGAAAGTCAAAAATATCCTCAACATCGTTAAAAATATCGCTCTCAAAAGTTTTAGAAAATGGCACTCTCCAAATTCCTGGATAATAGCACTCTAAGAAATGACAAACAAAGAATGTTGAAACAAAGTAAAAAATGGCTCAAAGTAACAAATGCGCTGATTGATTTTATTACAAGTCGTTGCTTTGTTTCTTTTTTTTCTACTCAAAGTGCGACGCAGAGTATTTAGATTGAGTACAAAGTTTTTTTCTGGCTAAAAGCCCATTAGACGGCCTGACCAAGTGATGAGGAAGTTATGAAACTGATGCTTGAGCACCCTTTGTGGCTATTTTTTCCTCGCATAATCGAGTATTGCATTTCCCTTCATTAGGCCCACTATTTCTGTTCGCGCCTTCTTATCAATCTAATGGATTTATTTTTTCCTCGGGCATTGCCCACCCTTACCTACTGGTTGAGTAAATCTATGGATCTTATCTAGCAATTCAGTAATCAATCCGTCAGTCAATCACTTAATTAATCTGTCAGTCAACCAGTCAACAATTACAGTAAATACAAGCGATATTAGTCAGTTGGCCAGCCTGTCTGTCTTTCTGTTCGTCTGTCTGCCACGCTGTCTTTCTGTCTGTCTGTCTGTCTGTCTTTCTGGCTGTCCTTCTGTCTGTCTATCTGTCTGTCTGTCTTTCTGTTCGTCTGTCTGCCACGCTGCCTGTCCGTCTGTCTTTCTGTCTGTCTGTCTGTCTTTCTGGCTGTCTGTCTGTCTATCTGTCTGTCTGTCTGTCTGTATGTCTGTCTGTCTGTCTGTCTGTGTGTCTGTTTGTCTGTCTGTCTGTCTGTCTTTCTGTCTGTCTGTCTATCTGTCTGTCTGTCTGTCTGTCTGTCTGTCTGTCTGTCTGTCTGTGTGTCTGTCTGTCTGTCTGTGTGTCTGTCTGTCTGTCTGTCCGTCTGTTTGAAGATTTGAGCGTCGGTTGGCTTTGATTTATCGAATTTTCCAGGCAAGAAATTGTTTCCTCATTCTCAGAATCCTACAGCTTAAGCAAGCCACGTCATCTTGCTGAAAGCGACACAGCATGACATCGCCGTCAAAAAGGGGAGATCTCCCGCTGACCACACAATTGAATATGGGAAAATCTATTCAAGCCAATAAAACGCTCATCATTTGACTTCGCCTTACCAAGCACGCGTAACAATGATGATTATTATGCAAGCAATTTTTGTCGATCGAATTAAGGTGTCTGCCCGTCTGCCTGTCCATCTTTGTGTGTGTGTGTGTGTGTGTGTGTGTCAGATTTCCAATCAAATATTAACAGACTGTCCCCGATGTTGAAGACACGTCATCGCCGAGTCGCTTGCTTATTCCTCGCGAGTTTTCATCTGGCAAGTTATCCGCAATGCATGCCGAGACGGTTACTTTAATCCGATAATCCTGCGCATGCAGCCCAGATTATCTCCAAGTTAAGCCGAGTTATAATCTGCCCGGATTGACCAGGGGTGGTCGAAAGGCAGTCGTGGATTTTTTCAACTAATTAATTAGTCACTTTTTGGCTGGGATTTGTTGCGTGGAGCAGCTTTCGGGAGGGAGATTTTCTTCTGGGAAAAATGGAGCGCGTGAAGTCAGGCAAAATGGGATCGTGCGTGAATTAAAAAAATTGGCTAAAGACTAAAAATAAGACATGCAAGTAAGACTTTGAGAAAATCGCCAACTCAGTACGCTAAGGTACTTTTGAGGGAGTTCAAAGGTTTTCGTAAGGGAATTTTGAAGTGTACATGGGGAATCCTGAGGTGTGCATAGGGGAATCCTGAGGTGTGCATGGGAGAATCCTGAGGTGTGCATTGGTTGGGGATCCTAGGATCCTGAGGTGTGCATTGGGGTGTCTAAATTTACCAGTTGACACTGGTGCCCGATCTCAGCAGGATTGACTGAAGCAATGCGAGGGTATTAAGTGTATTGCTCAAGGACAAAAATGGTCTGCCAGAGCTGGGACTCGAACCCATGACCTTCGTGTCATTAGACAGATGCCTTAGCCACTAGGCTGCAACTCCTCCACTAGTTTTTCTAAAATCTGGAACCTTTGGATTAGCAAATATTTCCTTTTTGTTCACGTTAGATGCAACAAGAAATTGGCCAAAACAAAACTCCCCACAGGGAAAGAGAGAAAGAGAGAGACAGCAGAAAAAATGGAGAGGTGTGAAATGTTTCTTGTCATCATAAGAGGCAGATCCACCGCAGGTTTTGCTAAAACTCACTACTGAGCACTGGAAGCCTTCATATTGACACGGGGAAATATTTATTAGCTCTTGAGGAGCCACTTAGGACTCCGCCGCTTACTAGGAAAAAAATTGTCGAAAGTTTTTTTTTTCTGACGCGAAAAAATCCCCGTTGTGTAAGTTGTAAAACCAGCTGAGGATTTCCCCAATAGCTTAGATAGGCACCCTCACCACTGTGCCGCTTTCTCAACATGGGAATAGAAAATGATTCCCAGCTTGTCGGCACCATTACGATGATGCAAAGTCGTTTTTTCCGCCTAATTTCCCATAAGCCGCAGAAGAAGAATACGCTAGAAGGGATCCGCTAAGGGCAGCAAATACACGGTTCACAAGCAACTAAATGGCGTTGCTTAATTCGAATTATAATTTCTCTATATCTCTCTTCCCTTTTTTCTTCTTGTTGCAAAGGAAAAGGCTAAAGACAGACAGACAGAGCATGCGCACAAATTAACGATGGATAAGATGAGGAAGAATCTGTGCATTTCTCTTTATTTCTATAATATCCCTTTCCACTGAAATGGTTAGAAAATCCGAAAATTTGCGCCTCCTTCCTGCTCATATTTTTCTTCCCGATCCCAAGGAGCTGCTGCACAAATTTCCCCAGGTTCTTGTCTGAGTCATGGTGGCCAGGTATGGGGTTATTAATTCTGCGATGAAGCTTGGTCTCCCTGAAAGATTCTTGCTATACCAAGTCGAACTTAAATCCGCTATCCCGTCTGTCTGTCTGTCCCTTTGTCCACCGCCGCCGCCGCCGCCGCCGCCTCAGTCTTTGTCAGCGGGTGACAGATTGTCCCCAGAGATAGGACTAGTGGTCAGTTTCTCCCTATGCTTCAGTCTATCTGTTCAAATAGAAAATTAATGATTCGCATTTATTAATGAGATAATTAAAATTCGTCATTTACTGAAAATTGTTGTGTAATAGATTATCAATAAAAGACAGTGAGTAAAATTAAACTTATAATATTAATATCTAAAATTAGAGAAAATTACCGTACAGTAACGTATAGTAAAGTAGGGCAGGATAGGATAGAGTAAAGTAGAGTAGGATAGAGTAGAGTAGAGTAGGATAGAGTAGAGTAGAGTAGGATAGAGTAGAGTAGAGTAGGATAGAGTAGAGTAGAGTAGGATAGAGTAGAGTAGAGTAGGATAGAGTAGAGTAGAGTAGGATAGGATAGAGTAGAGTAGAGTAGAGTAGAGTAGGATAGAGTAGAGTAGAGTAGAGTAGGATAGGATAGAGTAGAGTAGAGTAGAGTAGGATAGGATAGAGTAGAGTAGAGTAGGATAGAGTAGATTAGAGTAGGATAGGATAGAGTAGATTAGAGTAGGATAGGATAGAGTAGATTAGAGTAGGATAGGATAGAGTAGAGTAGGATAGGATAGAGTAGAGTAGAGTAGGATAGAGTAGATTAGAGTAGGATAGGATAGAGTAGAGTAGGATAGGATAGAGTAGAGTAGAGTAGAGTAGATTTGGCTCGTGAGTTGCGTAAAAGAGACTTGACGAAAATTGAGTTGATGAATAAGCTAGACAATTAGGATAGATTTTAATGAAAAATGTCTTATTGAAAAATAGCTAAAATAAAACAACGAAAAAAGCGACAGACACAGAGAAACACCTCCAGTCCACTAAAGAAACTCAACGCCGGCCATTTTGAGTATAGCTAGGTGAGTCTAAAGAACGGAGCAAGCGAATTAGGATTTTTTAATTTTTCTTTCTTGGAAAAGAATTTTTATGGGAATGGCTTGTCAACTAGGAAAGGTTGAGGGAAGATAAAGACAGAGAGGCTCTCTACTGATTTTTTGGTCAAATCTTTTTCAACAACATTGTGGCCATCTGACTGGGTAGGATTAATATTTCATTTTTTGGCGTTTAGTTGTGGTCAGTTTTTCACGAATTTTATTTCTCTAACTCAAGAGCTTTCTAAACTTGAGCCTTGATTGAGTGTTCTGATCTAAAAATATTTTTTTGTGCCAAGAAGTAAGGGCGGAGATTTTAATGCGGCGGTGATTTTGCACGAGAGTGGGTAGAGTAGAGTCGGTAGAATAGAATAGATTGGGTGGAGTAGATTTGGTAGAGTAGAGTAGCAGAGTAGAGTAGAGTGGGTAGAGTAGATTAAGTAGATAGAGTAGAGTGGGTGGAGTAGAGTGGATAGAGTCGAGTGGGTGGAGTAGAGTGGGTAGAATAGAGTGAGTAGATAAAGTAGAGCGGGTAGAGTTGAGTACAGTGGGTAGAATAGAGTTGGTAGAGTAGATTGGGTAGAGTAGATTAAGCGGAAAGAATGGGCGGTCTAGAGCGGGTCGACTTAAGCCACTAAAAGCCTCAATTATAGCCTCAAGTGCAATCAATTCTCAACCAAAGTCAGTTTTATATTTTCATAATTTTCAGAAAAAGTCAATAAAAAATTCACTTAAAAACCCCCGAAGCAAAACTTGAAAGTCGATACTCAACTTTATGACCACATAAATAAAAAAGAACAATGTTTTTTTTGTTTTAATTCACTGACAACGAAGTTAATTACCGTCCGGATGCGGCGCAAACCAAGGAATTTGAGAATTGTGAGTCCAAAAATAGGATCAAATCAATAAAATATGGGAGAGACCAGACTGGCACTAGCTCAGGAAGAGGAAGAGTGCGAGGTCAGCCTCATAAAAACATGGGCACAGACTGCCAACAAATATTGGGGCCAAATTCAGCGGTATTATTTTTATTTTACTGCCCGCATTTTCGTTGCAGCGGGTGATTTTTCTCCTCCTTCGTTGCTATCGGCAACCAATGGTTAGCAATCAAATACACGGCACCGGTTTTATTGCATAAGCATGGAGTAGTTACAGTTCATTGAGTGATTGAGTGACTGAGTGAGCGAGTCCGTGAGTTAGTGAGCGAGTCCGTGAGTTAGTGAGCGAGTCCATGAGTTAGTGAGCGAGTCAGTGAGTTAGTGAGCGAGTCAGTGAGTTAGTGAGCGAGTCAGTGAGTTAGTGAGCGAATCCGCGATTTAGTGAGCGAGTCCGTGAGTCATTTTTACAAATTAGCGACTGAGTGCGTGACTAAATAAGCGAGCAAAGCACCAACTCAAAGCGGAGAACTAAGTCAAGATTGAAAGCTGATAAAAAGCAGTCAGTCAGCTTCTGACCAACCAACCTCGTTACCCCTTGTCCCCAGCCTCCTTCTGCCTTCATCATCTCCAACCGCAGCCTCCCCAACCCCCCACCCAACTGCCCCGTCCAACGGAGACGCCAATTACAAGGCGGCTCGGCTGCTGTGTGCGCTCAAAGAAGCCCACCAAAGCAACCGGCCTCGGATTTCATCATTTTGTAGACTAGGAGAGTTAGGGGATTGGGGGGGGGGGGGTCCGTAGCCCTACCGACAGGAAAAAAAGCTGGTAAAAGCGGTAGATTTTTTATTTAACCAAACGTTCCAGACCTCTCTCTCTCTCTCTCTACATAATAACACGATCGACAAAGCCTTGTCGGCATCGTATCGGCATTCTTTTTTATGTTAAAGCCGCTCCTAACTTTGATCCGTCTAAATTCCCATCCCGTTTTCTTCTTTCTTTTGTTGCCTTCCCCCCTCCCCTCCGCGACGCTCAGCCGAAGCTAAAAAAAACTCTAAAAGCAACATGATTGTTGATCATTGCGATAGGCCTCAATCAAACCTATACTAACGAACAGCTAGCTAACTATTTTCTGCCTGCCTGCTTGGCTTCACTATTTGTAAAGCTTTTTGAAGAAGTCTCAAACTTTTTTTTTGTTATTTAGGTTACGTAACTGAACTGAAAGCAGGAAATGCTTTTGAAACTTGGGTTTCTCTGCTAGACTCGATCGATTTTCATTGTTTCGAGGATAAAAAAACGTATAAGACTTATAAAAAAGATACTTTGCTAAAAGCAAACAGATAAAAAGTCTTCTTGAAAAGGGGAATGCTTCTAATGCTTTACTGCAATATGTCAATCATTTTTTATGTTTTTATCTTACTTAAGTTGATTGATTGAACTCAACTATCTTCAAGATTGCCTGAATCTGTGTTAGGTGCTCTGTCAGAAAAATGTTTCATTGGGTATCTTAATTAGTGTCTAAATAGGTTTTAATAGGTTGTTTGTACAAAGTAGATTTAGGGCGGATCTACATTTATGTCTGCTGGGATTTACCGTGAAAGAAAATCAAATTATTTTCTAAACATCTTTCAATCTAGCTAAAAAATCTGCATTAATTGTCCCAAAACAAGCGACTGGGCATGACTGTCCATTGCGCTGACTCCTGGAGCTCGTTCAGTCACACTAAAATAGACACACACACACACACACAGGCCGGCACCCAGTCACGCACTCACATAGGGTGTTCCAGGAATGTACACTCTCCGTCCCTTTGGGGGTTGCCCTCATAGGGGTAAATTGCGCAACTGGCCCAGAGCCCAACCAATTTGTGCACAAGGCCCCAAATTAATGTGACGCAGGGTGCACACGAAACCGCGCTAGGGGAAAAATAAGCCAACCTACAACGCGGGGTCGAACCTGGACCAGTGGCACACAAGGCAGACGCGCTAGACCGCCGAGCCACTCGCTCTCCCTCTATCAATATACAAAATTTAATTACACCAGTCAAATATAGGAAATTAAGTATAGTAGATTTTGTTAACAAAAAAGTTACAATAAGAATAGAGGTTAAGATAGTAAATTGAGCAAAAAGTAACAAAGCGTTAGAACGGCCCAATAATGCGAAATTCATGACAATACGCATAGCTTTTTTGCTGTCAACAGAAGATCATATTTCGGATCATATTCTATTCTGTCAACATATAGGAGGGTAGGAACAATTTGATTGGATTCTTTGAAGTCAAACAATGCGCATCAAGTCAGCGTACTGCCATGTACAGTATGATTTTTTTTTCTACCAAACTGGGCTCCAGCTTCGTGTTCTGACTGACTGACTCACAAGTAGGCAAGGAAGCTATTTGATGTGTGTTTGAGCAGTGATGGGGTCGGTCCCTTCATTATTGGCAGTGTGGCTTAGCGTAGGTTGTAAATTTTTTATCGCCAGGTTGGTTGGTTGAGGCGGTGGGATTAGCTAGCTAGGTTAAGACTAGAAGACGCCAGAAGATGCTTGGTTGGTGTTTGACAGGTCTGCCATTAATAACTTTAGCAGCCCGATGTGTCGTGTGACTGACTGTATTGACATCAAGGTTAACGACAGGAATAACTAACCATAGGTGGGAAGACTGCGTGTGACTCATTCCACTAGGACTGTGCAGAGGTTTGCTAGTAGTTAGTTAGGTGTTAGGTAATGCCCTCAAGATGCATCAATTATACTCAGCAAGGGGGGAGCTCTGCAAGTATATCAGTCATGCGTAGGGCTCAATATGTCCAAGTGACACTTTAAATACACGTGAGAAATCACCACCTGTCAACAACTGTTTACTTAATAACATGAAAAATGACATTTATTATCTGTAAAAAATTGTTTTTTTTATGGAGAAAAATTCGTTGCTAAGGATAGAAGACTTTGTTGCCAACGGCGCTAAAATAGTTGTCAATGATTCAAAACCCCGTTGCCAATGACGCTTTACTTGTTACTAATGACGCAAAAATCGTTGTTAATGACGCCATACTTGTTGTCAATGACACCAAAATCGTTGCTAATGACACCAAATTTGTTTTCAATGATGTAATACTTGTTGTCAATGATGCCAAACTCGTTGTCAATGGCACCAAACTTGTTGTCAAGGGTATCTAACTCGTTGTCTAGGACGCTAAATCAGTTGTCAAGGAAGCGAAAATTGCTACTGAATGCGAAAATTTTCAATTTGTAGCGGGGAACGTAGTCATTGTTGTCTTTGAAGCTTGAAAGTTCAAGATCTAGCTATTTCATGGTGATTTTTTCCAACTGACAATTCCCCTTTAAGTGGCGAAATATTTTGCTGACCTAGGGAAAAAGAGGGGAAAAAAGAGTTACGGCAACATCTGGAGCGCATTAGAGGCTGGCGTAAAATCTTGACGCTGCCTGCCTTCTCGATGTGCGCAAAGTGACAGCTAGGCCCTAACCAATTTGCCCGTATGAGAAAGAAAAGGATTTTTCCCGCTTATCCCAATACATCCCACAATACGTGTTCCTGCCTGCTTGTGGAGAACAGAAATTACGCACAAAAATCCCCATCCCTAATTGTACCGGTCTCTTTACCAGAAGGATAGCTCCCTATCTGTCAATCAAGAATTAATTCCATAAGCACCAGCACAAACAGAAACTGAGATAGAAAATGAAACAAAAAAGCACGGGAAAGTCGCTATTGTCTTCTTGCGGAGTGCTTTGGGGTACAAAATCCAGCAAAGCAAAAGTAAAAATCTTTTTTTCGTTGGCCAATAGTAGAATGTCCTTCTGAGCCAAAAGCAACAATTGCTTCGGCCTCATCCACTTAATGATATGATTGTTAGAAGAGTAGATTTCTAATTTGAAAGGAAAAATCCCGAATAATCGAGAGCGACTCACATCGACCGATGAAGAGAAAAATACGTGAATTCATTGATGATTAAACACAGTCAGAGAGATGGGAATATGAAAAAGAGTCAGAGCCGGAGAAAGTAGGGGAGAGCAGTGAGTGAACCAGAGAATTATTCAACACTCAGTAAATACAGGAAGAACAAGAAAACAGGTAGAGAAGCCAGTCAGTCCCAAGTAAGTCAGCTTTAAGCCAAAGCAAGCAAAACAGAGAAATGTTGTGGCTCAGCCAATAGCAAAAGTGAAACGGC
>CATNEM010000162.1:5352500-5545000 GCA_950096795.1 Macrostomum cliftonense
GCTATGAATGCTACGCCGGTGGCGGCGGCGGCGGAGTCGTCGATGCGTTGGCCAAATTCGATGTTCAAGTCGTGTCGCCGCCGCGTTGGACGGTCCGGCCGCAGAGCGTCGCTTTGGCTGAGGGCGCGGCCAGGCACGAGTTCGAATGCCGCGCCGAGCCGGCGACAGGCCCGCCCCAGTGGTTCATCAACGGTCGGCCAGTGAAGCCGACGTCGGCAACTCGGCCGCACCTGCTGGTGTTCGCGAATCTGACCGTGTCGGACTCGGTGGTCGTGCAGTGCAACTGCACCAACCAGCACGGCTCCATCCTGGCCAACGCCTATCTGAGCGTCCTCAACCAGCCGCCGGTCATCACCGAGCCGCCTCCGCCTGACGGTCTGAAAGCCGCGGCTGGCCTTGCCGAACTCGTCATTCCCTGCCGGACGTTCGCCGCCCCGACGCCGGACATCTGGTGGAGCCGCGACGGTCAGCGACTTCAAGCGGATTCCGGACGCTACAGCTTGGCTAGCAACGGCGACCTGGTGATTCGAAATGTCCAGCTTACCGACGCCGGCAAGTACAAATGCCTGGCTAGCAACCGGTTCGGCAGCAGCGAGGCCGAGGGCAGCCTGACGGTGCGTCAGCCGACTGAGATCCGGGTGCCGCCAATGGCCCAGGATGTCTTCGAAGGCACCGAGGTTCGGCTTGCTTGCACGGCCATCACCGACGTCAACGAAGCCGGCAGCCTGACGCTCGCCTGGCTGAAGGACGGCCAGCCGGTGGATTTCGGCAGCCGCCCGGGCCTGCTGCACAGCGGCGAACACGACGGCGCCCTGGTGATAGCGCGGGCTCGGCCCGGAGACTCCGGCCTGTACGCCTGCAACGCCACTAACGGCCTGGATTATGACGTCAAAACGGCCCGTCTGGTTGTCAGGGGCCGGCCCGAACCGCCAACTAATCTGCGAGTGCGCTGCGGCAGTGGCGGCGGCAAAGACAGACTGGCGACTCTCAGCTGGACACCGGGACGCGACAACAACTCGCCTCTGCTGCGCTACGCCGTGGAATTCGCCACGCAACACTCGGCCGACGTCTGGCATCTCGCCGACAACGCCGACAACACCGACGAGGCGACATCGACAGTTCGAGTAGTTCAGCTCCGTCCGAACCTGCGTTACCAGTTCCGCGTTCGAGCTGTCAACGCGGTCGGATCGAGCGAGCCGTCGGCCTCCTTGACGGCGCCGCCCGAATGTCGCCTGCCGCCCGATCGTCCAGCTGTCAATCCCGAGGGTCTTCGAATTGAAAGCCAGCGGCCGCGCAGCCTGACGGTGCTGTGGAATCCGCTGTCGCCGCTTGACTACGGAGCTGACAGCGTCGCCTACGTTGTCCGGATTCGCTGCATCGACTGCGCCGACACGCCGAACAACCAGCCGGCGGAGCTCGTCGCCTCCGATCCGCGTAGCGACCGGCTGGACGTCGCCGAGCTGATGATCGAGTCGCGAACCTACCCGATAGAGATTTACCGACGCTACCTGGTGCGCCTGACTTCGAGCAACTCGCTAGGCGAGTGCCCTCTGCCGGCCAGCGAGACTGTGGGATTCTCCGGCGAGATGCCGCCGCTGATAGCGCCGAGGGATCTGCGGCTGGACGCCGGCGGCGCTGACGGCGAAGCGGTGACGGCGAATTCCGCCCGGCTCGCCTGGACGCTGGATGCGGACCCGACTGTTGACGAGCGGGTGAGGCGCGCGTGTTTGTAAATAATGCTGAGAGCTCTGGACCTGCCCGAAAGTCTGAGATCCTAGACTTTAGATCCCTTAAATATCCAGAAAAAAATCCAAGGTCCCAAAACTTTCGAGATGCCTAAAGTTTCGAGATCCTTGAACTTACAAGATCCCTAAACTTTCGAGATCCCTAAACTTTCGAGATCCTTAAACTTTGAAGATCCCTAAACTTTCAAGATCACAAACTTTTGAGATCCCTAAACTTTCGAGATCCCTAAACTTTCAAGATCCCTTCCAAGATCCCTAAACTTTCGAGATCCCTAAACTTTCGAGATCCCTAAACTTTCGAGATCCTTGAACTTACAAGATCCCTAAACTTTCGAGATCCCTAAACTTTCGAGATCCTTAAACTTTGAAGATCCCTAAACTTTCAAGATCACAAACTTTTGAGATCCCTAAACTTTCGAGATCCCTAAACTTTCAAGATCCCTAACCTTCCAAGATCCCTAAACTTTCGAGATCCCTAAACTTTCGAGATCCCTAAACTTTCGAGATCCTTGAACTTACAAGATCCCTAAACTTTCGAGATCCCTAAACTTTCGAGATCCTTAAACTTTGAAGATCCCTAAACTTTCAAGATCCCTAAACTTTCAAGATCCCTAAACATTCGAGATCCCTAAACTTTCAAGATCCCTAACCTTCCAAGATCCCTAAATTTTCGAGATCCTTGAACTTTCAAGATCCCTAAACTTTCGAGATCCCTAAATTTTCAAGATCCCTAAACTTTTGAGATCCCTAAACTTTCGAGATCCCTAAATTTTCGAGATCCTTGAACTTTCAAGATCCCTAAACTTTCGAGATCCCTAAACTTTCAAGATCCCTAAACTTTCAAGATCCCTAAACTTTCGAGATCCCTAAACTTTCGAGATCCCAAAACTTTCAAGATCCCTAAACTTTCGAGATCCCTAAACTTTCAAGATCCCTAAACTTTCGACATCCCTAAACTTTCAAGATCCCTAAAATTTCTAGATTCCAAAACTTTCGAGATCCCTAGAATTTCATGATCCAAAAAACTTTCACTATTCATTTGATTTCAAGATCCCAAAACTTTCGAGAACCCTAAATCCTGAAAATAAAAAAATCAAAAAATGTGCCTAAACTTTTAAGTTGCTTAAAATTCCGATCCATCACACTATAAGGTTCCATACTTTAGGCATCCTGAAATTTCAAAATCAATTAACTTTTAAGATTCTCAGATTTATTCATTTTCCACATCGTAAAAATGTTGAGATCCTAAAATTTAAGATTGAAAAATTCGTATTTTCGAAGTATTAAAAATCTCCAAAGACTTTCAAGACTCTCAAACTTAAAGCAAAGCCACTAAGAATTCGAAATATCCCCAAAGCAGATTCGCGGTTTCTACAGAGGCTTCCGCATCGAATGGTGCGCCTGGAACTCCACCGAGGCCGCTTGTTCAGCCGGTCACAACCGCTCGCAGGACGTCGCCTACAGAGACGCACCCGGCGGGGACGCAGCTGCCGCACAGCAAGGCGTCCAGCCTCCGCCTCAGCACCCCGGCAACCAGCCGCCGTTGCACTATCGGGAGCGGCTCATCCGGTTGCCAGGCGACGCGCGCATCCGCGCCTGGGTCCGCCTGCTCAACAGGCGCTACGCCGGGCCGCCAAGCGAACCGATCGAATTCGGCACGCCCGAAGGCACGCCCGGCCAGGTGAGCGAGTTCGTGCTCAGCCTGACAGGCGTCAATCATCTGGAGTTCGGCTGGTCGCCGCCGCAGCAGTGCAACGGCAGGCTGACTGGCTACCAGCTGGCCTATCGGGAGATCCGGCAGCTGATGCAAGGCGACCTGGTCGCCACCCCGCCAATCAACGACCCAGCGCAGCGCCGTGGTCAAATCTCCGGCCTGAAGCCGAACACCAACTATCGGGTGTACATCTTCGCCAGAACGTCCCGTGGCAACGGCGATCCGACTTTTTTAGACGCGAAAACGGCGCCGCCGAATCGGCAGCTGGGGTCAGACGGCGGCAGCGGCGGCCGGGCGTTCACGGTGACACCAGTCGGCGAGAGGGCGCTGAATGTGACGTACAACCCCGCCGGCCGGTCCGGCCAGTCGATATTCTATGTGCAGTATCGTCAGCTGCCGGATCCCAGGCGGCATTCGTCATCACCGGATCCGGATCCGCAGTCCGTGGGAGTCCGGCAGCTCAACCAGCAGCAGCATCAGCAGTTGCAGCAGCCGGAGCAGCCGGCGCCGCCGCCGCCGCCAGCCTGGTTAGAGACGAAACGCGAGCTTCAACAGCGTTGGATTTTGATTGACAACTTGGCTAGGAACGCGTGGTACGAGGTTCGAGTCATCGCTACGGACGGCGCGGCGGCGGCTGCGGGCGCCTCCTACACGGAGCCGGTGCGGGCGAAGACGGGGTCGGCCGGGCGCCACGGCGGCGGCCTGCTGGACGGCGCCAGATCCACCTGGCTGGTGTGCATGGCGCTCATCCTGCTGGTAGTGGCCGTCTTCCTGGTGTTTGTGTGCTTTGTTCGGCGAAGGCGAGGGCGAGGCGACTACCGTGAGTTGGCGACTGTGGGGATGAGCGATGCTGCTTGTGGGGTGGACTTGGAGATCTAGTTTTTGATCCGTGGATAGATCGAGACAGAGACAGAGAAAGGGACAGCCTGACAGACAGACAGACAGACACACAGACAGGACAGACAGACAGACAGACAGACAGACAGACAGACACACAGACAGGACAGACAGACAGACAGACAGGACAGACAGACACACAGACAGACATACAGACAGGACAGACAGACAGACAGACAGACAGACAGACAGACAGACACACAGACAGGACAGACAGACACACAGACACACAGACAGACAGACACACAGACAGACATACAGACAGACAGACAGACAGACAGACAGACAGACTGACAGACAGACACACAGACAGACAGACACACAGACAGGCAGACAGACAGACAGACAGACACACAGACAGACAGACAGACAGACAGACAGACAGATAGACAGACAGACAGACAGACAGACAGACAGACAGACAGACAGACAGACAGACAGACAGACAGACAGACAGACAGACAGACAGACAGAAAGACAGACAGACAGACAGACAGACAGACAGACAGACAGACAGACACACAGACAAACACACAGACAGACAGACAGACAGACAGACAGCTCAGCAAATAGAACACCCCGCACTCAGACCGCGGCAAGCCGATGTCAGCCGAGGACGAGGCCGCAGCGCAGAGGATGTGCCTGGATCAGCCAGTCCATCCGTCATCAATAGGGCCATCCGGAGGGGCCATAAATTATCAGCAATGCCAGATTCCAGGTCAAACAATCGACACCAGCTGCAGAGCCCATCAGCATTACCAGCTGCAGCAGAGACAGCTGGCCACGCCAACTTACAGCTCTAACGGAGGCCGGGACCTGAAGGCCTACGCATTTTCTGGTAAGGACTGCGAAAAATTCCCAATAAGTTTTTAAAAAGTGCAAAGGACTGAAAAATATGAGAGAAGAGTTAAGAGAAAGGGAGATTTGAACGAGACATAACCAAATGAAAATTTAGATCGAAAGATAACACATCGCATCCGGCACGTATAGAGTACATGAAAACGAATAGAAATAAAGGAAAAGATCGTAACCTTGTACTATTAGATGAGAATCCCAGAGCACTAACTAATGTATGCCGGGCCTGTCAATTTGTGAGTGTTTGCCAGCTTAGTCAAGTGCAACACTTTAACCCCATGTTTGGGCATGCTTTGGCGATTTGTGTTGAACAGATTCACGAGGGCAGGTAAATTACAAAACGGACATAGGAAATTTTTCCTATATCTTCCTGTACAGATCTCGTCCCTAAATTTCGTCCCTATTTTTGTTCACACCTAACAAGCATAAGCTACTTCCTATTGCCTACTCGTATTCAGGTCAGCTAAGAATGTACAGATCGAGGCCTCTCTCAATAGTTCAATTATAGACAGAAACAGGTCCTCTCTCTCCCTACCTCCCTCTTGCCGTGTTAGGGGATGCCCACGTGTTAAGACCGGCCGTTTCGATAAGAATCAAAGAAATTGGGGGGGGGCAGTCAATTCTCCGTTTCGTACTTTACAAACTAAAATAATGTGCGCGACAAAAAATATTATTAACAATAATTGAAGGCTGTCATTTTTTGGGCAGTGCGTGTCATTCTGATAAATAATGATTATTTAATTAATGAACTAAAAAAATGGTGCATGGATAGTATAAGTACAAATGTACTAGTGCAGCCGATGCACTTACCATGAAAAGTCTAGATGTACTTTAAATATAAAAACAAAAATTGGATATTTAAAAGTACATAAGTTTGTATTGTACATGCACACGTTAAGTTTAGATGTGACAGTACATATGTAGCTGTACATTAAAATGGTTAGTGTTCATGCACATCGACACTGTACATCAAATGTACATGCAACAGTTCACGTTTAATTTACATTTAAACAAATAAACAAAAAAGGCTTTACACTTGTAAGTAGATTTTTCAATCTGAGCTGTATATAGCTATCCGATATGTAGCGCAAACAACTATTCACTCAGCATTAAGATTTAAAAGTCAAAAAAAATTTCAGACTACGCTCACACCCTCACCTGCAACGGCGACTCAACAGCCGCAGCCGGACAAAAAGACCCCGGCAACTGCAACTATTCGACAATTCGCGGCCCAATGATTCCCATAAGCGAGCTACCCGGCTGTGTTAGCCTTGGCAGCGGAGTCTATCACTACAATAATCAGCATAGCAACCAAATGCCAGGCGCAGTGACCTACGGAGATCCTCACAGCAACGCTGCTCACAAATTGACAACAGCAGCCAATGCAACTACAATGATTTAAGCTTCAAAACACTATTTATAACATTAATACTCAAATTGTTCTGTCCCAATGATACTACTCATACGACGTTCGCGTGTAAGAGTAGAATACAATGCAAGTCACTGTTCAAAATTGTTCCCGATTTTTACTAATTCACAATCTGATTACCTCGTTTTGTGTTTTTGAAAAAATGGCATGTTTATAATCGCTGTTGCAATGTTGTATCACTCGGTAAATTGTGCATATTGTAAATATATACAAACTAAATCGACGTTTGAAATGTACATAGTTCATTAATGTAGCATAGAAAAAGAAATAGCACGAAAAAACGCATTACTTAAGCATCATTTAAATTTTTAGACTGACCAATGTAGGACAATTATATTAGTTTTTTTGTCTATTAATTTTATTAATTTCATCAAGCAAGTCACAGTTAATATAGCTTTTTGCAGCCTATTTGGGCTTACAAGCATTGAAATTAATCCAAGATAGCTCAACGATGGGCAAGATCTTTCTGTCTATGGCCCAAATTTGTGCCACAGCAGCAATCAATTTAATCTAATAAGCATCAGTTTGATCCATTAGACTCTCCAGCTGCGCCTATCATCACCAGCTGAAGCTGCTACGGCTGTGATCACCCCTATAAAATGCGCTGGTTGGTATCGGCAAATGCCGATACCATTCGTGCCGTTGCATAGCGGGAGAAAATGTCAATAGATCAAGCCTTCAACTTTGAATTTTGCACACGATCCTGCCGTTAGTGAAATCGAACTTTCTTTCCTGCTTTTTCGTTTCTTGTTACGACTTTATGTGTTAATTTTGAGTGTTTAGTGTTTAGTGCTTCAGTAAAACGTAAGATAAAGCGGAATAATGTAGTGAAGAGAGATGGTGATGGATTAAATTGATGCTTATTGGATTAAATTGATTGCTGCTGTGGCACATCTTGGGACCATAGACAGAAATATCTTGCCCAGCGTTGAGCTATCTTGGATTAAATTCAATGCTTGTAAGCCCAACTAGGCTGCAAAAAGCTATATTATTATGGAATAGCGTAAAATTAACTCAACGCATTAGTAATCAAGGATTGACAATTATTAATAAATAAATAATAATAAATAATAATAATAATAACAAAATGACGCATTTCCAAGCATGGGACCGAGGCTGTTTTCTGAGACGGAAAAAACACAACTAATAAACAACAAAAGACACAATGTTAATAATAGCGGGTCAAATGCCAGCAGGGGCTTAAACAGCAGAGAGAGAGACTTCGGAGTTAGCACAAAAATATATACTCGGGCTGCGCTTGTATGACAAAAAAATAAAGTGTAACGCCAAAAGTCAACAAATATGGTGACGCATGAAGACAAACAAGTGAAAACTGAGGCAAATCAAACAAAAAGATAAATTGATGGGAAAATCGGCTGATTTCAATTTCGGATGAGACCAAAGCAACGGATGAATTTAATTAACTAGCTTAAGTAACCCTGGCGTCATTTTAATGTACTTTTTAGTGTCATTTCTGAGCACTTGTTTGCAATTGAAAATTCCGCTTCTAAGCAATAAGGTAGCATTTCTAATCACTAAGGTGCGATGTCTAATCACTAAGCTGCCATGTCTAATCACGATGGTGCCATGTCTAATCACTAAGGTGCGATGTCTAATCACTAAGCTGCCATGTCTAATCACTAAGCTGCCATGTCTAATCACTATGGTGCCATGTCTAATCACTAAGCTGCCATGTCTAATCACTAAGGTGCGATGTCTAATCATTAAGCTGTCATGTCTAATCACTAAGCTGTCATGTCTAATCACTATGGTGCCATGTCTAATCACTATGGTGCAATGTCTAATCACTAAGGTGCGATGTCTAATCACTAAGGTGCGATGTCTAATCACTAAGGTGCCATGTCTAATCACTATGGTGCCATGTCTAATCACTATGGTGCCATGTCTACTCACTAAGGTGCGATGTCTAATCACTTAGTTGCCATGTCTAATCGATTAGGTACTATGCATAATTGACTAATAAATCATTTCTAATCATTACGATGACAAATTGTTATTCAGGACCTCCTTTTAATATTAATAGGTAACAAAACTTTACTAAACAAAATAATTCAACAATGAAGTGAATGCCACGCTAAAAAAGCACTACAAAAGCCCAATAAATTTGTACAGATAAATTAATAACAAATAAGTACAACATTGTCGGCAACACAAAAATGATTACTATTATATTAAACTTTACACAATTAGACGGACCAGACATTGCGCGTATCAAATAATTACGGGAAGTTGTTAACAAAAAATAAAGCTGATATAGTTTAAAGTTAATTGTCACAATCAAACAAACACCAAGGCATGTTAAAAAAATAAAATAAAACAGCTTATATAAGATGGAATTTCATAAAGCAGTAAGTTTTCTTACACAGCACACGTTACGGAGAATTGTTAAACAATAACTATCTATTTTACTTGATTTAAATATACATAGATCGCAAAAAATAATAGTTTTGTTTTTTTCAAGTCAATGGGCGAATTTATTACTTCTAGTAGCAACAAAAACAACCGACAAGCTAAAAGGGAGTCTAATATATAAATAAATATTAAATACTTAATTTACAAAAAACTTATGAGCTACTTACAGTTTAATATCATATTACAGGTCCTAAAGTACAATTTCAAGTTCCGCTTCAAGCTCCTACAGTGCTACATCAAGGATCTAATTAACTAAAAACTAGTCGCAGGAGGAAAAAAATTAAACCAAAATAAACTTGAACATATTAAATTGCCTCAAACTTTTTTAAACTGTCAGCAAGCAATATCTAGTCAGGTGAATGAGTTCATTATTAGGGTAGGCGCTATGTTGTACAGAACAAGCAGCAAGCCAAAGAGTGCCATTCTAGAGTGCACATTAGCTAATATCGCCGGCTTGGTAGAGCGCAGCTGACGCCACCGAGGGATAGTCGCTAGAAGCGCCGGCAGCGGCGGCGGCGGCGGCAGCGGCAGCAGCGGCGGCGGCGGCTGCGGCAGCTGAATTGTCGCCATAGTAACCAGGCTGTTGCTGATGCTGCTGAGCCATGCCGTCTTCCATCTGTTTGATTAGCTCGGCGCAGCTCTCGTCTAGCCAGCGTTTCAACTCGGCGTAGGTGACTAGCATGATGTTTTGCGAGTCGCGAGACACCAGGCAGACACGCTGCTGGGAGCCCATGTCCAGCTGGTGACGAGTTGACGGGAGGATTCTGTTTGCTGCTGTTGTTTAAGATTCTTAAGGGGGACAGATGCCCTTTTAGAGTGACAGATGATACCTTACACTGACAGATGGTATTCTTGAGTGACAGATGCCTTTCTAGAGTGACAGATGATACCCTAAAGTGACAGATGCCATTCTAGAGTGACAGATGATACTCTAAAGTGACAGATGCCATTCTAGAGTGACAGATGATAACCTAGAGTGACAAATGCCATTCTAGAGTGACAGATGCCATTCTAGAGTGACAGATGATACCCTAGAGTGACGGATTCCATTCTAGAGTGACAGAAGATAACCTAGAGTAACAGAGACATCAGAGTCAGAATTCTTTGCTACACTGAGTGACAGACGATACCATCTACTGTAAAGTAGCATAAAAGAGACAGGTGTCATTTCTAGGCTACCAGACGCAATTATAGGGTGCCAAATTCCGTACAGAATGACAGATTCTACTTTGCAAGGGACGACAATTTTACTGTACGAGCGTACCACATGCCATTATAGAGTGAAAAATAAATATCTATAACATCTATAACATAGCATAATTAACAAACAAACAAACCCTCTGCAAACAGCTGACAACGTGAGCCAAATCAATCCACGGATAAGTGCCAGTTGGATCAGTCTGATGAAAGACAAAGTCGCGAAACAATTTTAGCATGTAGCGATCGCCAGTCTCGGCCCAGGCCGGATCGGCTGGCAACTCGCGTTCGCAAACCGTATTAAGCTTGCTAGCCAATCGGAATAGGCGCCCGTTCTCCAACTGTCTGGCTAATTGAGCTTCAAGAAAGTCTACTCGCTGTTGCGATTCACACAAGTGATCGAAAAATCTCGCCCCGATGGCTGGCATAACGTCGTAGATGGATCTGAATCAGAGCAATGGGGAGTCAATATTAGATGGGTCAATTAGACTATTGGTAGGTCAAGGAGACACGAAATTGATAAAGCACAAACACAAATGGGTCAATCAGACATATATAGATAATCGGTCAATCAGAGACCAAATGAGTCGGTAAAACACCAAATAGGGGACAAAGTCACAAAAATGGATCAATTCGACACAATATAGTCAATCAAAAACCAAAAGGGTCAATCTGACAACAAATGGGCCAATCAGAGAATTAATAGGTCAATCGGACACTAAATGGGTCAATCAGATTATGAATGGGTCAATCGGACGAAATAGGTCAATCAGATTATGAATGGGTCAATCAGATTATGAATGGGTCAATCAGATTATGAATGGGTCAATCAGATTATGAATGGGTCAATCAGACGGAATAGGTCAATCGGACACTAAATGGGTCAATCAGATAATGAATGGGTCAATCAGACGGAATAGGTCAATCAGATAATGAATGGGTCAATCAGATTATGAATGGGTCAATCAGATTATGAATGGGTCAATCAGACACCGAATGGGTCAATCAGACACCGAATAAGTCAATCAGACACCAAATGGGTCAATCAGACACCAAATGGGTCAATCAGACACCAAATGGGTCAATCAGACACCAAATGGGTCAATCAGACACCAAATGGGTCAATCAGACACCAAATGGGTCAATCAGACACCAAATGGGTCAATCAGACACCAAATGGGTCAATCAGACACCAAATGGGTCAATCAGACACCGAATATGTCATCAGACACATAATGGGCCAATCAGACACCCTGATGGGCAAACCAAGACCCTTAATAAACTAACCTGCTCAATCCATAGATAAGCTGGTGAATAACGGACGACAAATCTTTGGAATAGGCCCTAGTGATAATCTCCATAGACTTTTTTAAATCCTGCAAAGCAACGGTGGTGCCGCAGGACAATACTAGAAGCAGTTTGCCCAGATCAACCAAATCCTGCTGCTTAGCTTTAGTTAATTCTTCTTCTAATTGGGCGGCGTTATTAAAATTAGCGCCAATACCGCCGAGAATGTCTCTGGCGCCGAGGCAATTAACGCGCAGCCGGGGCCGCTGCTGCTGACCAGCTGTCCCGGCGTCAATGATAATCTTGGACGGGTCCAGAAGGCGTACAGCGCGATTGTGCCTGGCGTGACAGGCTCGTACAGCGCTGGCTAACTGCAGCAGCATGTGCCAAACAATGGCTTCGGATTGGACATGGGACTGTGAGCGCGATTTTAATGACGATATTGGGCGCGCCTGGCCGTCAATATTGAATGGAGAATTGAAGCCGTTGACTTTTAACGGATCGGAACAGTGAGACGTTAATAGGGTGGTGCTGCCTGGGAAGAAATCGGTTACTAGGCACACCTGGAAATTTGGGACGCGAACGGTTGCAATTATCGATCTGAAGGCTACACTTTAAATTGACCTCAATCTAAGAAGACTCATGTTTATTGAGGCCCAAACAACCAAGAAAAAAACAAAGGAGCTTTTCATTCAGGGAAGAGACATCAGTGAGATTATACAAAGACAGACACCAACTAGTGAGATTAGACAGAGGGGAGAGACATCAGTGAGATTAGACAGAAGGG
This sequence comes from Macrostomum cliftonense, assembly GCA_950096795.1. Lineage (NCBI taxonomy): Eukaryota > Metazoa > Platyhelminthes > Macrostomidae > Macrostomum > Macrostomum cliftonense. The sequence continues at coordinate 5,364,845 of CATNEM010000162.1, forward strand.
AGAGACATCAGTGAGACTAGACAGAGGGGAGAGACACCAACCAGTGAGATTAGACAGAGGGGAGAGACACCAACCAGTGAGATTAGACAGAGGGGAGAGACACCAACCAGTGAGATTAGACAGAGGGAGAGACATCAGTGAGACTAGACAGAGGGGAGAGACACCAACCAGTGAGATTAGACAGAGGGAGAGACATCAGTGAGACTAGACAGAGGGGAGAGACACCAACCAGTGAGATTAGACAGAGGGGAGAGACACCAACCAGTGAGATTAGACAGAGGGGAAAGACACCAACCAGTGAGATTAGACAGAGGGAGAGACATCAGTGAGACTAGACAGAGGGGAGAGACACCAACCAGTGAGATTAGACAGAGGGAGAGACATCAACCAGTGAGATTAGACAGAGGGAGAGACATCAGTGAGATTAGACAGAGGGAGAGACATCAGTGAGATTAGACAGAGGGAGAGACATCAGTGAGATTAGACAGAGGGGAGAGACATCAACCAGTGAGATTAGACAGATGGGAGAGACAACAACAGAGGCGTCATAGCCACCAACCGAATCATCTCCAAAAGCGTCGGTAGCGAACACGTGCCTAACGGGCACCAGATGCGGATGCTCCAGTTTACGCAGCCCGTCCAATTGTTGGCCAACCAGCCTAGGCTGCAGAGCCCCGGCGCCAACAAACCGACGCAGCAGCACCCAGGTCTGGTCCTTGGCGTTGAACGCTTTGTAGCACAGGCTATGCAGGCCGAATGTGCCAGATCGTCTCAGCTGAGTTTCTAACGGTGCCAGCTGTTCGTAGTGAAGCAGAGCCGGCGGCAAGCTGGCCGACAATTGCGCGTCCGGCGTCACCAGAGCCGCATGGATTCGGCATAGCAGGCTGCGACGGAGCTCCGCGTCCATGTAGGTGACGCCGTCGGCGCGTTCGGTGAACGGCGCAAAATCTCCCATTGGGATTGGGGCGTACCAGCTAGGCGAGGCGAGCTTGCCGGCGCTTTGTAAATTTTTCACATCGTCTAAATTGGCCTTGTCGTAGAAGCTGGTGCCCACCACTAGGGAGGCGGCGTGCGACCGGCCCGCCGCTGCTGCCGCCGCCGTTGTCACTGCACCTCCTCCGCCAGCAGCCGCCGCCTTGATTGAAATCCGAAATGTTATCAATTTAGCTTGCCGCAAGGATTTCGTCTATCTCGCTAAATCAAAATGTAGCCCTGTGGCTAGCGTATCGGCCTTATGATCGGAAGGTCGTGGGTTCGAATCCCATCGCTTCGGAGACTATTTTTTTCCATTGAGAAAAGGTTATTAATACCGTATTGCTTCAAGTCCACTCAGCTAAGATTTACGACTGTGCCGTTGGGCTGTCATCATAAATCATTTTGAAGAATCTACGACCTAATTATAGGAAATCCAATAATTTCTACATTACAAAGTCTTCAAATTTTATATATGGAATGTCTAATAAAAATGAACAGATTTGATAGCCTGAAATTAAACTTCTAGGGACGCATTTTTTTAATACAAAACATGTCTCACATGTTGAGCAGTTAGCAAGCTGCGCGAGTGCTGCGGCGCCACGCCGTGCATTCGCGCGCTAAGCGCCGCTGCTGCCGCCGCCGTGCCACTGTTGCTAGGATACTGCGGCTGGCCAGTTGCGCTGCGGGACTGGCTCTGAAATAAAAAAAACAACAGAAGCGCAGCGTGCAAATTAGGTTAAAACGGTAAAAATGTAAACTGGGATTAATTCAGGTTGAACAATGTGACGATCCTAATCTTGAAACTAAACGATCGAGTTGATCATTGGACTTTGTAAGCAATTGTAGCGATAGGGGTAATTAAAGAAGGCAGAAACTATAACTGACATAAAACTGCGCCGCATTGTCCGCAGCTCCAGTAGGCATCGAGGAGAGCAGGCCGCCAGATCCATAATAGAGTCGGTGGTCGCTGCTCATTTGAATTAACAAATTTATTATTCAATATTGAGTTAGCAAGAATAGCGTGGGAACTGAAATTCAAATATTTTTTTTCTAAAAAATGAAAGTTTTTTATAGCTTCAAGCCCCTTATGTCACAGGCATTCAGTAAAAAAACCAAAATTTATTTTAAAAAACTGCAATGAATGCAGCCTGACAAAAGCCATCCTAATTGGTTTTATTAAATGTCATATATGATTATAGTGTTGGATATAGATAGGCTCTACTATAGCTATGCTAGCCAGACAGCAAATATTCACATTAAGAGGAATGACTTCTACCACAAGCCACATAGTCTATTGGATCCACATTGAACTTAAATTATTAGCCAAATAGTCAAACATATTTCTATATATGTTAGCTAGCTCAAATCTCGATTTGATTCAATGGCTAATGAACTACCCAATATTGATAAAAAATAAATATAATTCAATTTTCAGAGTAGGAAATGTCTATTCTAAAGCCAAAATAGACATAGTCATAAATAAGACAAAATTACATAACTTGATATTAAATTTTTAGAAGGCATTTTTAAGAGTATTTCACAAAAAACAGTATATAGTATAGACAAATTTTGGGTCTTACTGACCAATTGAGAGGTAGCCATGCCAATATACTAAGATTATTATCTCAATTTATGACAGGTCCTAGAAATAATAATACTGTATAATAAACTTTTGAAGTTACAATTTTTTTTAAACTGAAGATACAATAATATTGGATTCCTCCACTAATTTTTACTTAAATGTGTAAAACTAATATGGTATACTAAAAAGTTTTTTAATGCATTGTAATAATATAGTACTATAATCCTAATAATATAAATAAATTATGCTACCTATATTAAATATTACTACCTAAAAATCTTAACAAGGACCTTGGGCTTTTTAAAAAAAAGAATGTCTATAGGGTTTACTAATTGCTGTTTAGAAGGCAAATGTCATACATGCGCAACAATTAGCTGAGTTGACCAACCTGGTTGACTGATTTGGTGGCCAACCAAGGTAAGTTGCAAAATTGGTGATGTAAATTATGAAATTGGTGATGTAAATCACAAAATCAGTGACATAAATAGCAAAATTGGTCAAAATTGAGGAGGTAAGTCAAAAATAAGGGGGAAGTCATAAGATGGGTAGTGTAAGTATAAAAATCAGAGGAGAATAGTAAAACACATAGCAATTATTAAGATACTAGCATACATGTGCAATAGTTAGCCAAGTTGGCCAATCCAGCCAACTGATTTGGTTGCTAACCAAGGTAAGTTGCAAAATTGCTAATATGTGGCAAAATTGGCAATGTAAATTACAAAATTGGTAAAAATCAAGGAGGAAAGTTGCAAAATGGAGGGGGTAAGTTAAAAGATGGGCAGTATAAATGTAAAATTTGAAAGAAAATACTAAAAAACATAGTAAGTGAGAAGATATAGTCAAGAAGTAGATCATGGGATCTATTTATTTTTGCTTTTTCAAACCTTTATCCCAAGTAAGTTTCAACTAAGTCACACTAGCCAACCAAATTTTCCTGGACCTGTAGCCATTAAATTATGGCTATAGGTCCAGGTTTGATCTAAATGGAATATTGTGAATTTAATATAAATTGACAAGAGATGTCAAATTAGTAGAAATAGCTCTTGTAAAATCAATGACAATTGATTAAAAACTTTATTATATTTTTATTTTTAGTTTTTATATTAATATAAAGCCAGATTGGCGAAAGGTTTTTCTTTGCCTTTTTAGGCCTACTGTGGTTTTCACTGAATAAGGGGCGGCTAGGTTCAGAGAAAGACATGACATTTATTTATATCTCAAATACAAATTAATTACTTGAATATTTCAAATGGTTATTGGATACAAAGTAAAAAAACCACAGTAATGACTTCGCCAATGTGGTCAAGCATTAGGGCAAATAAAAACCTTTCGCCAATGTGGCTTCGCCAAAGTGGCTTTCGCCAAAATGTCTTTCGAAAATGTGGTCTTTCGCCAAAGTTGTCTGAAACGTCGGATCTCTGAACTTATTATTTAAAATATTTTTTGAATTTGTACACTTTAGCATACTTTAACAAATATTTCTGCAACAATACTACACCGCTAAATGCAAGAACAAAGAAATTATATGCTGTGACGAGAACGGCATAATTTGACTGCAGTCTATTTTGTTCGAATGGTAGTGCGCATATTTTGCGCAAAGTTAATTTTGTAAGGAAAAATATTTTTTGGTAAGAACAACAAACTAATTTTTCCTTAAGATTATAAAGGTATTGTATTTAAAATAGTCTAATTGGATAATGGTGGCAATTTGAACTGAAAGTATTATTCCGTAAAGTATTTTTATTTTTTAACTTGATTGCATTGCTGACACAAAGATAATTTCCAGACTGTGGCAATGCTATCCAAGCCAATACATGCTTTTAAAAGTGTGTGGCACAGCAGTTCTTGTTTTAACTGTAACACAAACAGTTTATAACTTTTTTCTTTGGTTTGGCATTCATCTAATTACAAATTTTAAGTAAAAAAACATAATATCATCGCTTAGTGTCTTCATGGCAAGTTTTTTCCAAGGATTTTTTCAAAATGTGTAAGTGGCTATTTAAATTTTAAGCTATATACTTGTACAAACGTAAAATGGCTAGCTAAGTATTGCTTTAATTTTGCTGTGAATGAATAATTTGAAAATTATAAGTAATCATGTCAGGCCTTTTAATAAAATATTCAGCATAGGTTCACTTCCATTTGGTAAATTATTTTGAGTAGGTTTTTTAAATTGCAGTGAATGATTATAGTGTCGTGGCACAAATATAAACTTTGTAAGTTGACATGGCTGTGTGTGGCATAAGTTAATGTCCATAGGCGAAACTTCAAAGGGGATTCAAGGGAGTGACAGTTTTTTTGCGATTGGGAAACTTGCAAGCTGATAATACTAGCATTAGTAGTTGTTACCTTCCACACAAAAAGTTCCGGCAGATGCATGGTACATCACAAGAGCTCTTTGACATATCTGCAGGAGTTCCTGTGGCGCCACAAATTTCCTCGGCCTCATTTTGGGTAATTCCTCTAGTGCATCTACAAGTAGTATCTACTCTGAATAGAGATTGAAGACAATTCATAGGCATTATCTTTGAGCTACAGACTCAGCATATACTGACATAGTTTGTTCATTCTAGGTTTTATTTGTCCAACTTGTTTTTTGTTGCTAAGTTAAAAAATCCACTCTAAATAATTTACTAAACAGAGTTAACCTTATGCCTAACATTCTATTATTAGTAAATTTGAGTGAATTTTAAACTTGAGATTTTTAATTTTGCCACTTGTTCTGTTTATTGCCAAGTTATCTACTTAGTAGACAAAGTGGTTTTTTAATTTTTTAAGACTGTCTATTGACCTTCATGAATTGGGGCAAGCCAAATTTATTAGCTAATTTTATTTTTTAAGACTCGAGAGATATAGGATTCTAATTGACTAAAGATTGATCTTCAAAAATTATAAAATAAAAAAATGGTATCTAACAATAAAATTGCATCAAAATCATACCTTGCATCTGGCAAAAACACAAAGAATTTATATATAAAATGTACTCAACTGTAAGAAAATTATACCCCCTATTCTATTGAACATTTTGCAAAAGTAATTACAACTTTATATAACTGGATTATAATGTAGGGTCTAAATCAGATATAGTTGCTAAAGTATTGCAAAAAAATCGGGATGCCAACTTGCATCCTAAGTAAAATTGCAGGATGCTATAGCATCAATATTGCACAAAAAACCCTAGTATCCATTATAGCCTAGTAAATAGAAAACAGAAAAAAATTATAGCCTAGTAAATAGGCCTAGCATAATCTGTTTTTTAAAACTTTTTTGTAGGCTAATAGTACAAATATCTAAATTAGTTATTATTAACCTTTAAATATAGTTTTACATAGAGTGCCACTAGTAAACTTACATAGCTCAAGTAAGTATTCTAGGATCTAAGTTTTAGGTTTGCATACCTTGAAAGTCTGGATCTTTGCCTTAACCTAAAAAAGCCCCTTTCTAGCAGTCAAGCAGTATCTTGGATGTGGAAGGCAGTTTAATTAAGTTCTTGGCTATTTCAATGATACTTTTGGATACTAAAAAAGTTAGGATTGCATTGCTAATAACATTTTGTTTACTACTAGGTTGACAATTGCCACAATGGTAACTGGGGATTTTCATTAAAAGCCCTTGATAGTTAAACATGCTAAGCTACCCGTCAATCTGAAATTAACATATAGCGTATCCTTGTAGAGTATTCAGTAGAGTATAGTAAAGACAAAGTACAAATCGTTTTTTTATTTATAAATGCCAATTTAGAATGAATCAAGGCGGCAGCGGCGCCCCGAATTCTATTGGTGTCAACAACAACAACAATAGCAGCAACAGCAACAACAATGCCACACTTGGTCAGACACTATCTGGCGCCTCCACAGCTGGTATTGGTGGCGCAGTGCAATCGTCTGGCTTGTCAGCGGCTGCAGGCGGCGATCATTCAATTTCGGATGCTTCGTTCGGCTCCGACCTGCCAGACCAATGCCAACAGGTTGAGGACACAATTGAACCATTGCGAGCCGCACTAGAAAAGATTAGCAAACGGGCTGACAAATGTTTGGTAAGGAAACAACCAGAAGAGGCGTTGCGCGAAGCATTTCAACAATCAGCGGAATCCATGCGCACCCGGAGCAACTTGTTCGACTGCGTGTTGGACGGCCTAGCCGAGACTGAGGCTCAGCTGATGCAACGTCGGGTTGAACTCAACGACGGCATGACTCGGTAGGCTTCGCCCTAGAGGATAACTTTTGTGTGCTAGATTGATTTGTTTATGACAGATGATATGACAGGTTGATAAAATTTCAATTAATGCAGTGGCGCACGATGAAACTTAGTTTTTTTCGATTGCGAATTTCCACAATTTAAAATTTAACTTTACGGCTAACAAAAAATAAATAAGCCATCCAATTCGTTAATTGATAGACACAACTGAAAATTTTGACGTACAGTTCATGACACCTCTTAATTGTACTGGCACGTAACTTGAAAATATATATATATATCAAATTTATGAGTTACAAAATAGAAACTTTGCGCCAAGTAATCACTAATGGAAGTAGTAGAATTCTTAATAATGATATTTTTGGAATTATTTCTTGAAGCTGTGAATTTTACTTTGATTGTTTTTTTACATGTGTTGGGTTCAGATTTTTATTACTTTTATTATCGTTAGCTGGTTTTATATTATATTAAAATGCTTCTATTAACTATTATTCGTATATAAGAGACGTTTTCTCTGCCTAATGGTAATGATGAGAAGGCCGCTGGTTCAATTCCCAACTCTAGGAGACAATTGGTGCCCTTCTTGAGCAAGAAACATAATCCCGAATTTCTTTTAAGCTTGAAAGAACTTAAGGTTCTTTCATGGTTAGGAAAATTTTGAATGAATTTAAAATTTTCTAATAATTCATTCAACACACGGGTAATTCGCAATCGGACAAGATAGTTGTCACGTGACAGCCATTAACCAATAGCAGCGGTAGTGATTTCTAAAAACAAAAAGTAGGGGCGATTTCCGAAATCGAGCCAATACACAATGCGGCTGTACCGTGGACTGCAGTACATCTTGTCTAAAGAATCGTTATCAAAGTTTTTTGTTCCATATTTGTTTATATTATTGAATATCTTATTGTTCCCCCTTTCCCCCATCAGCTGGACGGCGGGTCTTCGCGATCGGGAACGCCGTCTAGCCGACCTTCAACAGCAGCGCCGCGCTCTTAACCGTCTGGGCGCCGATCTCGCTAAGCTGAGACGCCGGCTGAATCACGCCATGCAAAAGCAGCAGTCGGCTACTGGAGGAGGAGGCGGCGGCGGCGGCGGCGGCGGTGGTGGCGATGGCAAAGGAGCTGGCGGAAGCGGAGGTGGCTCTGGCGCAGTGTCTGATGCCGTTGGTAAGAGATTTAAAAAACCCCGAATATCCAGCTAGAAAATTTACATAGAGAATCCACCTGATGAGTTTAGTACGTCGAATGTCATTGTCAATTCTAAAAATACCCAGAAAACATACTTTAAAGCAACCCACAAATCAATCATAAAAATACCCAGAAAACATACTTTAAAGCAACCCACAAATCAATCATAAAAATACCCAGAAAACAGACTTTAAAGCAACCCACAAATCAATCATAAAAATACCCAGAAAACAGACTTTAAGGCTACCCGAAAATCAATCATAAAAATACCCAGAAAACAGACTTTAAGGCTACCCGAAAATCAATCATAAAAATACCCAGAAAACAGACTTTAAGGCTACCCGAAAATCAACCCTAAAAATACCAAGAAAACGGACCTTAAAGCTACCCCAAATATCAACCCAAAAATTCCCAGAAAACAGACTTTAAGGCTACCCGCAAATCAATCATAAAAATACCCAGTAAACAGACTTTAAGGCTATCCGCAAATCAATCATAAAAATACCCAGAAAACGGACCCTCAAGCTACCCCGAATATCAACCAAAAATACCCAGAAAACAGACTTTAAGGCTACCCGCAAATCAATCATAAAAATACCCAGAAAACAGACTTTACGGCTACCCGCAAATCAATCATAAAAATACCCAGAAAACAGACTTTAAGGCTACCCGCAAATCAATCATAAAAATACCCAGAAAACAGACTTTAAAGCAACCCACAAATCAATCATAAAAATACCCAGAAAACAGACTTTAAAGCAACCCGCAAATAAATCATAAAAATGCCCAGAAAACAGACTTTAAGGCTACCCGCAAATCAATCATACAAATACCCAGAAAACGGACCTTCAAGCTAACCTAAATATCAACTCTAAAAATATCCCGAGAACGGACCCTAAAATTACTTAACAAGCGACCTTAAAAGTACACGAAGAGCCAAACTAATAGTAGCCCTACAATTAATGGCTCGCAATAACTGCCTGCAGGCGAACTACAACTAGAAATGTCCACTCGCGAGAACGAAGAGCGCAAAGAACGCGACGCTTACATCGTACAGTTGAACTCGCTTCAAGGCGAAAAGCCAGCCCACTGTCAGCAGCTGCTCCAGCTGATGCAAGCCCGTCTAGATTATCACACGGCATGCGCTCGTCATCTGCAACAACAATTGCCCAGATTACAATCGGAAGTGTCTCGCATTACTAGACTATCTGGTCCGTGCTATGGCACCCCGTTAGGCGATCATTTAGCTAGGACTGGCCGGCGCATTGCTTACGTTATCGACGTGTGCACTGCCGCCCTACGCAGGGACGATATTATGGACGAAGAGGTGCGGCTTCAAGATTGATTGACTAGTGATTTATTCAATTTACTATGATAAAAAGCGCTATGAAATTTATCTGTTTGTACGGTAGATGGGTTGAAGCTCGTTCTATGATTTGTGAATTATGGAAAAGATAATTTGTGATTAGTTGATAAAAATTCAATGTTATTTTCTGGCCAGTGGGTGCTACGTTTTTTATGATTGTTCATCCAGCAATAAAAAGCTTCTCTAATTGAATATTTAGTATTCATAAGCTTGAAGCTCTCTGATTGGTCATTGGTTGCTGATGAGCTTGGACCTCTCTGATTGGTCATTGGGTCATGATTAGCTTGGACCTCTCTGATTGGTCATTGGGTAATGATTAGCTTGGAGCTCTCTGATTGGTCACTGGGTAATGATAAGCTTGGACCTCTCTGATTGGTCCTTGGGTAATGATAAGCTTGGAGCTCTCTGATCGGTCATTGGGTAATGATAAGCTTTGACCTCTCTGATTGGTCATTGGGTAATGATAAGCTTGGAGCTCTCTGATTGGTCATTGGGTAATGATAAGTTTGGAGCTCTCTTATTAGTCATTGGGTAATGATAAGCTTTGACCTCTCTGATTGGTCATTGGGTAATGATAAGCTTGGAGCTCTCTGATTGGTCATTGGGTAATGATAAGCTTGGAGCTCTCTGATCGGTCATTGGGTAATGATAAGCTTTGACCTCTCTGATTGGTCATTGGGTAATGATAAGCTTGGAGCTCTCTGATTGGTCATTGGGTAATGATAAGTTTGGAGCTCTCTTATTAGTCATTGGGTAATGATAAGCTTTGACCTCTCTGATTGGTCATTGGGTAATGATAAGCTTGGAGCTCTCTGATTGGTCATTGGGTAATGATAAGCTTGGAGCTCTCTGATTGGTCATTGGGTATTGATAAGCTCGGAGCTCTCTAATTGGTCATTGGGTAATGATAAGCTTGGAGCTCTCTAATTGGTCATTGGGTATTGATAAGCTTGGAGCTCTCTGATTGGTCATTGGGTAATGATAAGCTTGGAGCTCCCTGATTGGTCATTGGGTATTGATAAGCTCGGAGCTCTCTGATTAGTCATTGGGTAATGATAAGTTTGGAGCTCTCTGATTAGTCATTGGGTAATGATAAGCTTGGAGCTCTTTGATTAGTCATTGGGTAATGATAAGCTTGGAGCTCTCTGATTAGTCATTGGGTAATGATAAGCTTGGAGCTGTCTGATTAGTCATTGGGTAATGATCAGCTCGGAGCTCCCTGATTGGTCATTGGGTAATGATAAGCTTGGAGCTCTTTGATTAGTCATTGGGTAATGATAAGCTTGGAGCTCTCTGATTAGTCATTGGGTAATGATAAGCTTGGAGCTCTCTGATTAGTCATTGGGTAATGATCAGCTCGGAGCTCCCTGATTGGTCATTGGGTAATGATAAGCTTGGAGCTCTCTGATTGGTCATTGGGTAATGATAAGCTTGGAGCTCTCTGATTGGTCATTGGGTAATGATAAGTTTGGAGCTCTCTTATTAGTCATTGGGTAATGATAAGTTTGGAGCTCTCTTATTAGTCATTGGGTAATGATAAGCTTGGAGCTCTCTGATTGGTCATTGGGTAATGATAAGCTTGGAGCTCTCTGATTGGTCATTGGGTAATGATAAGTTTGGAGCTCTCTTATTAGTCATTGGGTAATGATAAGCTTGGAGCTCTCTGATTGGTCATTGGGTATAGATAAGCTCGGAGCTCTCTGATTGGTCATTGGGTAATGATAAGCTTGGAGCTCTCTAATTGGTCATTGGGTAATGATAAGCTTTGAGCTCTCTGATTGGTCATCGGGCAATGATAAGCTTGGAGCTCTCTGATTGGTCGTTGGTTAATGATAAGCTTCGAGCTCTCTGATTGGTCGTTGAGTAAAAATGCCTGTCGCTCTGTGATTGGTCAGTTAAATGACCAAGCCTAAAAGCACCAACCAATCACTGTTCATCCCCTCCCCATCCGCCACCAACAGGGCCTATTCCGCGTCAACGGTCCCACAAGTTCGGTGCAGAAACTCGAATCATTCCTAGACGTAATGCAAGCCGAATCGGAAATCCAACGCTACGACAGCGCGTCAATTTGTGGCGCCCTAAAGAAATATTTGAAACAGCTGCCTGAACCGCTGATTGGCCAAACGCTGCTGCCCGATTGGAAAAAAGCCTGCGCCTTTGCTGATTTAGACGGACGCCGAATGGCTTTGCACAGTTGCTGCTGCGAATTGCAGAAACGATTGCCGCATTATTACGATAATTTGCGTCATTTAATTAAATTTCTTGCCTCAGTCTGCGAACGACAAGAGCGTAATAAAATGTCGCCGAAGAATTTAGGCATCTGTATTGGACCAAATATTGTTGGGACGGCGGCTCAGCAGTTTCAGGTGAGCATCAGAATTCTAGCGTTGTTTTAACATTTTAGACAGTTTTTGTCAAAGACTCACACACACCCAGGCCGGCACCCAGTCACGTACTCTCATAAGGGTGTGTTCAAACCGGTATTTCCAGGAATGTACACTCTTTGCCTTTAAGGGGTTGCCCTCATGGGCGTAAATTGCACAACTGTCCCCCATAGCCCAACCAATTCGTGCACACAAGGTCCCAAATTAATGTGACCAGGTTCGGGGTCGAACCTGGACCAGTGGCACACAAGGCAGACGCGCTAGACCGCCGAGCCACTCGCCCCTCATTACTTATTACATATATAACAGTTATGTACACCCGATCTCAGCTTGGGTGGACTGAAACAATGACGGGATTAAGTGTCTTGCCTACTAAGTACTAAGGTCATAAATTGTCTACCAGATCTGGGACTCGAACCCACGACCTTCCAGTCGTAAGGCCGCTAAGGCTACAAATTCCTATTTCTATGAAACCGTCACTTCAAGCAACGCTTACTTTTACAGAGTGCCTCGTCCACGTTTGGAACATTCCCTGCGCCGCAGTCTTCTACTTCTACATTATCGGCTGCACTTTCGGCATCAGCGGGAGCAGCGGCTGGAGCTGGGAGTTCCGCCAACGGTCCGGGATTGTCGGCTGCCGGCGCCCCGCCGCCAAATTATGACGATTTGCACAGCGCCAATTTGGGCACGCTGATTGTTGAAAATCTGATTATTCATCACGAGTTCTGCTTTGGCAGCGAAGGTAAGCAGTCCTCTATCTGTTATTAACTTAATTGCGTTAGATAATCAATTCGTTTTTAATCAGTATATTTAACTAATCATTTTGCTAGTTTTTAAGCTTTACCATGCACTTAAAGTACTACCTTATAATCTTGGTTTACAAGATTCGGCGATAATAAATTATGAATCGCCTTGTTAGTCTTACTGATTGTAAATAGTAATGTAAAAAATTTTTATTACTATTTTTTACGATTCGATTTCTCGAGTAATGAACAAAACTATATTAGTGCATTAAAAGCCGCTTTTTATACGCAATTTATTTATTTTTTATTTCTGGTTCGTTTTCTACGTGGCTTGGTTGATTCTAATTCTACTTGTGCCATTGTGCTTAGGATTAGTAATTACAATGCGAGTGAGAATAAAAATTGGCAAGGAGGAGGCAGAGGGAGAATAGGGATTAGCAAGGAGGAGGCAGAGGGAGAATAGGGATTAGCAAGGAGGAGGCAGTCAGAATAGAGAGTGGCAAGGAGGAGGCAGAGTGAGAATAGAGATTGACAATGAGGATGCATAGTGAGAATAGAGATTGGCAAGGAGGAGGCAGAGTGAGAATAGAGATTGGCAAGGAGGTAGAGTGAGAATAGAGATTGGCAAGAAGGAGGCAGAGTGAGAATAGAGAGTGGCAAGGAGGAGGCAGAGTGAGAATAGAGATTGACAATGAGGATGCATAGTGAGAATAGAGATTGGCAAGGAGGTAGAGTGAGAATAGAGATTGGCAAGAAGGAGGCAGAGTGAGAATAGAGAGTGGCAAGGAGGTAGAATGAGAATAGAGATTGGCAAGAAGGAGGCAGAGTGAGAATAGAGAGTGGCAAGGAGGAGGCATAGTGAGAATAGAGATTGACAATGAGGATGCATAGTGAGAATAGAGATTGGCAAGGAGGTAGAGTGAGAATAGAGATTGGCAAGAAGGAGGCAGAGTGAGAATAGAGAGTGGCAAGGAGGAGGCAGAGTGAGAATAGAGATTGACAATGAGGATGCATAGTGAGAATAGAGATTGGCAAGGAGGTAGAGTGAGAATAGAGATTGGCAAGAAGGAGGCAGAGTGAGAATAGAGAGTGGCAAGGAGGTAGAATGAGAATAGAGATTGGCAAGAAGGAGGCAGAGTGAGAATAGAGAGTGGCAAGGAGGAGGCATAGTGAGAATAGAGATTGACAATGAGGATGCATAGTGAGAATAGAGATTGGCAAGGAGGTAGAGTGAGAATAGAGATTGGCAAGAAGGAGGCAGAGTGAGAATAGAGAGTGGCAAGGAGGAGGCAGAGTGAGAATAGAGATTGACAATGAGGATGCATAGTGAGAATAGAGATTGGCAAGGAGGTAGAGTGAGAATAGAGATTGACAATGAGGATGCATAGTGAGAATAGAGATTGGCAAGGAGGAGGCAGAGTGAGAATAGAGATTGGCAAGGAGGCAGAGTGAGAATAGGGATTGGCAATGAGGCAGAGTGAGAATAGGGATTGGCAAGGAGGCAGAGTGAGAATAGAGATTGGCAAGGAGGCAGAGTGAGAATAGAGATTGGCAATGAGGCAGAGTGAGAATAGAGATTGGCAAGGAGGCAGAGTGAGAATAGAGATTGGCAAGGAGGCAGAGTGAGAATAGAGATTGGCAATGAGGCAGAGTGAGAATAGGGATTGGCAATGAGGCAGAGTGAGAATAGGGATTGGCAAGGAGGCAGAGTGAGAATAGAGATTGGCAAGGAGGCAGAGTGAGAATAGAGATTGGCAAGGAGGCAGAGTGAGAATAGGGATTGGCAAGGAGGCAGAGTGAGAATAGAGATTGGCAAGGAGACAGAGTGAGAATAGAGATTGGCAAGAAGGAGGCAGAGTGAGAATAGAGATTGGCAAGGAGGCAGAGTGAGAATAGAGATTGGCAAGGAGGCAGAGTGAGAATAGAGATTGACAATGAGGATGCATAGTGAGAATAGAGATTGACAATGAGGATGCATAGTGAGAATAGAGATTGGCAAGGAGGTAGAGTGAGAATAGAGATTGACAATGAGGATGCATGGTGAGAATAGAGATTGGCAAGGAGGTAGAGTGAGAATAGAGATTGACAATGAGGATGCATAGTGAGAATAGAGATTGGCAAGGAGGCAGAGTGAGAATAGAGATTGGCAAGGAGGCAGAGTGAGAATAGAGATTGGCAAAGAGGCAGAGTGAGAATGGAGATTGGCAAGGAGGCAGAGTGAGAATAGAGATTGGCAAGGAGGCAGAGTGAGAATAGAGATTGGCAAGGAGGCAGAGTGAGAATAGAGATTGGCAAGGAGGCAGAGTGAGAATAGAGATTGGCAAGGAGACAGAGTGAGAATAGAGATTGGCAAGAAGGAGGCAGAGTGAGAATAGAGATTGGCAAGGAGGAGGCAGAGTGAGAATAGAGATTGGCAAGGAGGCAGAGTGAGAATAGAGAGTGGCAAGGAGGAGGCAGAGTGAGAACAGAGATTGACAATGAGGATGCATAGTGAGAATAGAGATTGGCAAGGAGGTAGAGTGAGAATAGAGATTGACAATGAGGATGCATAGTGAGAATAGAGATTGGCAAGGAGGTAGAGTGAGAATAGAGATTGACAATGAGGATGCATAGTGAGAATAGAGATTGGCAAGGAGGCAGAGTGAGAATAGAGATTGGCAAGGAGGCAGAGTGAGAATAGAGATTGGCAAGGAGGCAGAGTGAGAATAGAGATTGGCAAGGAGGCAGAGTGAGAATAGAGATTGGCAAGGAGGCAGAGTGAGAATAGAGATTGGCAAGGAGGCAGAGTGAGAATAGAGATTGGCAAGGAGACAGAGTGAGAATAGAGATTGGCAAGAAGGAGGCAGAGTGAGAATAGAGATTGGCAAGGAGGCAGAGTGAGAATAGAGATTGGCAAGGAGGCAGAGTGAGAATAGAGATTGACAATGAGGATGCATAGTGAGAATAGAGATTGGCAAGGAGGCAGAGTGAGAATAGAGATTGACAATGAGGATGCATAGTGAGAATAGAGATTGGCAAGGAGGCAGAGTGAGAATAGAGATTGACAATGAGGATGCATAGTGAGAATAGAGATTGACAATGAGGATGCATAGTGAGAATAGAGATTGGCAAGGAGGTAGAGTGAGAATAGAGATTGACAATGAGGATGCATAGTGAGAATAGAGATTGGCAAGGAGGTCGAGTGAGAA
The DNA here is from genome assembly GCA_950096795.1 of Macrostomum cliftonense. Lineage (NCBI taxonomy): Eukaryota > Metazoa > Platyhelminthes > Macrostomidae > Macrostomum > Macrostomum cliftonense. The sequence goes on from CATNEM010000162.1 coordinate 5,380,470, forward strand.
TAGAGATTGACAATGAGGATGCATAGTGAGAATAGAGATTGGCAAGGAGGCAGAGTGAGAATAGAGATTGACAATGAGGATGCATAGTGAGAATAGAGATTGGCAAGGAGGAGGCAGAGTGAGAATAGAGATTGGCAAGGAGGCAGAGTGAGAATAGGGATTGGCAATGAGGCAGAGTGAGAATAGGGATTGGCAAGGAGGCAGAGTGAGAATAGAGATTGGCAAGGAGGCAGAGTGAGAATAGAGATTGGCAAGGAGACAGAGTGAGAATAGAGATTGGCAAGAAGGAGGCAGAGTGAGAATAGAGATTGGCAAGGAGGCAGAGTGAGAATAGAGATTGGCAAGGAGGCAGAGTGAGAATAGAGATTGACAATGAGGATGCATAGTGAGAATAGAGATTGACAATGAGGATGCATAGTGAGAATAGAGATTGGCAAGGAGGTAGAGTGAGAATAGAGATTGACAATGAGGATGCATAGTGAGAATAGAGATTGGCAAGGAGGTAGAGTGAGAATAGAGATTGACAATGAGGATGCATAGTGAGAATAGAGATTGGCAAGGAGGCAGAGTGAGAATAGAGATTGGCAAGGAGGCAGAGTGAGAATAGAGATTGGCAAAGAGGCAGAGTGAGAATAGAGATTGGCAAGGAGGCAGAGTGAGAATAGAGATTGGCAAGGAGGCAGAGTGAGAATAGAGATTGGCAAGGAGGCAGAGTGAGAATAGAGATTGGCAAGGAGGCAGAGTGAGAATAGAGATTGGCAACGAGACAGAGTGAGAATAGAGATTGGCAAGAAGGAGGCAGAGTGAGAATAGAGATTGGCAAGGAGGCAGAGTGAGAATAGAGATTGGCAATGAGGATGCATAGTGAGAATAGAGAGTGGCAAGGAGGAGGCAGAGTGAGAACAGAGATTGACAATGAGGATGCATAGTGAGAATAGAGATTGGCAAGGAGGTAGAGTGAGAATAGAGATTGACAATGAGGATGCATAGTGAGAATAGAGATTGGCAAGGAGGTAGAGTGAGAATAGAGATTGACAATGAGGATGCATAGTGAGAATAGAGATTGGCAAGGAGGCAGAGTGAGAATAGAGATTGGCAAGGAGGCAGAGTGAGAATAGAGATTGGCAAGGAGGCAGAGTGAGAATAGAGATTGGCAAGGAGGCAGAGTGAGAATAGAGATTGGCAAGGAGGCAGAGTGAGAATAGAGATTGGCAAGGAGGCAGAGTGAGAATAGAGATTGGCAAGGAGACAGAGTGAGAATAGAGATTGGCAAGAAGGAGGCAGAGTGAGAATAGAGATTGGCAAGGAGGCAGAGTGAGAATAGAGATTGGCAAGGAGGCAGAGTGAGAATAGAGATTGACAATGAGGATGCATAGTGAGAATAGAGATTGGCAAGGAGGCAGAGTGAGAATAGAGATTGACAATGAGGATGCATAGTGAGAATAGAGATTGGCAAGGAGGCAGAGTGAGAATAGAGATTGGCAAGAAGGCAGAGTGAGAATAGAGATTGACAATGAGGATGCATAGTGAGAATAGAGATTGGCAAGGAGGAGGCAGAGTGAGAATAGAGATTGGCAAGGAGGCAGAGTGAGAATAGAGATTGACAATGAGGATGCATAGTGAAAATAGAGATTGGCAAGGAGGAGGCAGAGTGAGAATAGAGATTGGCAAGGAGGCAGAGTGAGAATAGAGATTGACAATGAGGATGCATAGTGAGAATAGAGATTGGCAAGGAGGAGGCAGAGTGAGAATAGAGATTGGCAAGGAGGCAGAGTGAGAATAGGGATTGGCAAGGAGGCAGAGTGAGAATAGAGATTGGCAATGAGGCAGAGTGAGAATAGAGATTGGCAAGGAGGCAGAGTGAGAATAGAGATTGGCAAGGAGGCAGAGTGAGAATAGAGATTGGCAATGAGGCAGAGTGAGAATAGAGATTGGCAAGGAGGCAGAGTGAGAATAGAGATTGACAATGAGGATGCATAGTGAGAATAGAGATTGGCAAGGAGGCAGAGTGAGAATAGAGATTGGCAATGAGGATGCATAGTGAGAATAGAGATTGGCAAGGAGGAGGCAGAGTGAGAATAGAGATTGACAATGAGGATGCATAGTGAGAATAGAGATTGGCAAGGAGGCAGAGTGAGAATAGAGATTGACAATGAGGATGCATAGTGAGAATAGAGATTGGCAAGGAGGCAGAGTGAGAATAGAGATTGACAATGAGGATGCATAGTGAGAATAGAGATTGGCAAGGAGGAGGCAGAGTGAGAATAGAGATTGGCAAGGAGGCAGAGTGAGAATAGAGATTGACAATGAGGATGCATAGTGAGAATAGAGATTGGCAAGGAGGTAGAGTGAGAATAGAGATTGACAATGAGGATGCATAGTGAGAATAGAGATTGGCAAGGAGGCAGAGTGAGAATAGAGATTGGCAAGGAGGCAGAGTGAGAATAGAGATTGGCAAGGAGGCAGAGTGAGAATAGAGATTGGCAAGGAGGCAGAGTGAGAATAGAGATTGGCAAGGAGGCAGAGTGAGAATAGAGATTGGCAAGGAGGCAGAGTGAGAATAGAGATTGGCAAGGAGGCAGAGTGAGAATAGAGATTGGCAAGGAGACAGAGTGAGAATAGAGATTGGCAAGAAGGAGGCAGAGTGAGAATAGAGATTGGCAAGGAGGCAGAGTGAGAATAGAGATTGGCAAGGAGGCAGAGTGAGAATAGAGATTGACAATGAGGATGCATAGTGAGAATAGAGATTGGCAAGGAGGCAGAGTGAGAATAGAGATTGACAATGAGGATGCATAGTGAGAATAGAGATTGGCAAGGAGGCAGAGTGAGAATAGAGATTGACAATGAGGATGCATAGTGAGAATAGAGATTGACAATGAGGATGCATAGTGAGAATAGAGATTGGCAAGGAGGAGGCAGAGTGAGAATAGAGATTGGCAAGGAGGCAGAGTGAGAATAGAGATTGACAATGAGGATGCATAGTGAAAATAGAGATTGGCAAGGAGGAGGCAGAGTGAGAATAGAGATTGGCAAGGAGGCAGAGTGAGAATAGAGATTGACAATGAGGATGCATAGTGAGAATAGAGATTGGCAAGGAGGAGGCAGAGTGAGAATAGAGATTGGCAAGGAGGCAGAGTGAGAATAGAGATTGACAATGAGGATGCATAGTGAAAATAGAGATTGGCAAGGAGGAGGCAGAGTGAGAATAGAGATTGGCAAGGAGGCAGAGTGAGAATAGAGATTGACAATGAGGATGCATAGTGAGAATAGAGATTGGCAAGGAGGCAGAGTGAGAATAGAGATTGACAATGAGGATGCATAGTGAGAATAGAGATTGACAATGAGGATGCATAGTGAGAATAGAGATTGGCAAGGAGGTAGAGTGAGAATAGAGATTGACAATGAGGATGCATAGTGAGAATAGAGATTGGCAAGGAGGTAGAGTGAGAATAGAGATTGACAATGAGGATGCATAGTGAGAATAGAGATTGGCAAGGAGGCAGAGTGAGAATAGAGATTGGCAAGGAGGCAGAGTGAGAATAGAGATTGGCAAGGAGGCAGAGTGAGAATAGAGATTGGCAAGGAGGCAGAGTGAGAATAGAGATTGGCAAGGAGGCAGAGTGAGAATAGAGATTGGCAAGGAGGCAGAGTGAGAATAGAGATTGGCAAGGAGGCAGAGTGAGAATAGAGATTGGCAAGGAGACAGAGTGAGAATAGAGATTGGCAAGAAGGAGGCAGAGTGAGAATAGAGATTGGCAAGGAGGCAGAGTGAGAATAGAGATTGGCAAGGAGGCAGAGTGAGAATAGAGATTGACAATGAGGATGCATAGTGAGAATAGAGATTGGCAAGGAGGCAGAGTGAGAATAGAGATTGACAATGAGGATGCATAGTGAGAATAGAGATTGGCAAGGAGGCAGAGTGAGAATAGAGATTGACAATGAGGATGCATAGTGAGAATAGAGATTGGCAAGGAGGAGGCAGAGTGAGAATAGAGATTGGCAAGGAGGCAGAGTGAGAATAGAGATTGACAATGAGGATGCATAGTGAAAATAGAGATTGGCAAGGAGGAGGCAGAGTGAGAATAGAGATTGGCAAGGAGGCAGAGTGAGAATAGAGATTGACAATGAGGATGCATAGTGAGAATAGAGATTGGCAAGGAGGAGGCAGAGTGAGAATAGAGATTGGCAAGGAGGCAGAGTGAGAATAGAGATTGACAATGAGGATGCATAGTGAAAATAGAGATTGGCAAGGAGGAGGCAGAGTGAGAATAGAGATTGGCAAGGAGGCAGAGTGAGAATAGAGATTGACAATGAGGATGCATAGTGAGAATAGAGATTGGCAAGGAGGCAGAGTGAGAATAGAGATTGGCAAGGAGGCAGAGTGAGAATAGAGATTGGCAAGGAGGCAGAGTGAGAATAGAGATTGGCAAGGAGGCAGAGTGAGAATAGAGATTGGCAAGGAGGCAGAGTGAGAATAGAGATTGGCAAGGAGGCAGAGTGAGAATAGAGATTGGCAAGGAGACAGAGTGAGAATAGAGATTGGCAAGAAGGAGGCAGAGTGAGAATAGAGATTGGCAAGGAGGCAGAGTGAGAATAGAGATTGGCAAGGAGGCAGAGTGAGAATAGAGATTGACAATGAGGATGCATAGTGAGAATAGAGATTGGCAAGGAGGCAGAGTGAGAATAGAGATTGACAATGAGGATGCATAGTGAGAATAGAGATTGACAATGAGGATGCATAGTGAGAATAGAGATTGGCAAGGAGGAGGCAGAGTGAGAATAGAGATTGGCAAGGAGGCAGAGTGAGAATAGAGATTGACAATGAGGATGCATAGTGAAAATAGAGATTGGCAAGGAGGAGGCAGAGTGAGAATAGAGATTGGCAAGGAGGCAGAGTGAGAATAGAGATTGACAATGAGGATGCATAGTGAGAATAGAGATTGGCAAGGAGGAGGCAGAGTGAGAATAGAGATTGGCAAGGAGGCAGAGTGAGAATAGGGATTGGCAAGCAGGTTGCAGAGTGAGAATAGAGATTAGCAAAGAGAAGGTAGATTAAGATTTTCGAAAGAGATAATGCATTTTTTTTAACTTGGCGATTTTACTGCTCTGTCCATCAATAAATAACCGGCGAAAAAGCTTACCCTTCCCTTCTACCCAAAACTAAATTTAAAATGAAAAAACAAAACAACGCGTGTCTCCCTATTCGAAACATAGACCCGACCCCGCTGCCGATAGCCCCTATTGGCAGCCTGTCCAGTCGCGGCTCTCAGCATCAGCAGCAGCATCCATTTCGTCGCGATTCAGAGCGCAGCCTTGGCGCCGCTTCCTTCGCCTCGTCTAATCAACAGGAGCCCGGCACGCCGACTAATTTCGGCTTTACTACTGATTCTAATGCTGCTACTGCTAGTAGTAGTAGTCAGAAATTTTCTACGAAAAGTTTTCACACGGATTTGTACGATACGGCGTTTACTTTGCACGCGTTGCGTAGCAACGGAGTCGCCGCGGCTGCGGACGCCGCTGCTGGCGCCGCTGCTTCTACGCCATTAGGTCCGGCTACATCAGCCGACTATCACCATAGTAGTAGTAGGCATCAGAATGTGCCCCGTCTTGATCGATCTTTGGGTCGCTTAGCCTCCACTGGTTCGTCTTCTTTGTCGTCCACTTCAACAACGTCGACGACTACAGCAACAACAAATGCCGCATCGACAGCTAGTACAACTGCAACTCAGGACTTTGTTAAACAAGCTCGGAGTATATTTGAAGGTCATCTGTTGAAATCGGCCTCTCTAGGCGCAGCTACGGCTAGTCATAATAGTTCGTCGGGAACTATGGATAGTCCGAGGCTAACTAGATACAAAGGTTGCTACTGTAGTGTTTTATAATGGCTATGCGTGTTATGCCTTATTATTTTCTCCCTTTGGTGTTTTTTTGTTTGAGAGTTCATTTAACAAATCATTTTTTACCTTTAGCTTTTGCATTATTTTACTAATAAAGTATAAAGTATTATTGGGGCTTTAATTTTTTTGTTAAATTAGGTAGACCAACATTTTTATGGGTTCTTTTAGTAACATAATAACAAAATACTAAAGCTTTTGGAGGCTTTGTTAGTCAATAAGCCTGATCTTTATATCTTTGCATGCAGCTATAAATAGTTAATATTTCTGTAGTCATAGTCACATCCTATCAGAAATTAAGTTTTCCTTGTTGTGTTTATTTATTTTATTTTAAACTTCACTTTTAGCTGATCAGTTTCTGTCCCTGTGTTGTCTTTTGGGTCGGGTTTATGTTTTTTATTATTTTTTGGTGAAATATTTGCCCTTCCCACGTGGATTTTTTAAACCAAAGTAGCTTATAAGTGTAAAACTAGAGAGCACAATTATTATAACTCCATTTCCATCTGATTCCGCCTCCACTCCACTCTTGCATTCATCTTACTGTGCCTCTATCCACCCTACTGTACATTCATTTTTCTATGGTTCTACCTCACTTCGCCTTCACCGCACTCCACATTATGTTACTCTGCCTCCACCTCACTCCGCCTCCGTCCTACTGCACATTAACCTTACTCTGCCTCCGCTTCACTCCGCCTGCGTCCTACTGTACATTCACCTTACTCTACCTCCACCTCACTCCGCCTGCGTCCTACTGTACATTCACCTTACTCTGCCTCCACCTCACTCCGCCTCCACCCCAGTCAACGTAATGTATCAGAAAAAAACTTTTTTGTGTAAGCTATGTAGAAACACTCTTATAATTATTGGCAATCTTTCAGTCTTGCCTTACCTAGTTACCTTACTCCTGCCTGCTCAATAAATGCTAATGGCTTCTTTGTACCTTTTCCTCTGCTTTTACATGTAGTCCTAGTAGTTTGCATTATGGACGCTACAACCTTAGCTACATTTTATTTAGATTTGCTTGCTGACGTTTTTCGCCGAACCAAAAGCTTAACCTGTAGTGAAATTAATAAATTAAAAAGAATAATCTTCATGTCTTATTCGGCGCTATCGCAGACCTTCGCTCGCCGCCAACTGATTTCGCCATTCAACAACAAAGACTCCGATCATTGAGCAGCGTCAACACTAGCGGTCGCTCAGCTTCATTCGGTATTCTCTTTTTAGCTAGCTATCAAGAGTAGTGAAATAATGATTCCCGATTGTGTCCGGGTCTTTGTTTTATGTTGTGTAAAGATTTACGTTGTTTCATAGTTTTTACGCTAATATTTTGATTGAACTTATCGTTGATTCTTCTGTTAATCACATTCAATCTTACCCTTTCCTATTTTTATAGACTACTAACAGTAGCTTAGATAGTTAACAAAAGTCAAATGTTGTAAATTAACGGCTTGTTCCTTGCTGAAAAGACGAAATCGAAGTGCAAAAATTTGATTAGATAATTTGTCCGTCGTCTATTTTACTAATATGCGTTGTAGGTTTTAATAGATCTGTTCATTGTACTCTTATGCACATTTTTAGTCCTTAGATTTTCATGGTTTTTATTGCTTTTGTATGGATAGTGTTGTAGAAATTGTATTTTAAATGGGTTTTGTCACGATGAAAATTTTGAATGTCGGGTGTTTTTAAGGTGTTGGAACTGTCAAGTGTCGTGTGTGTTGGGTTAGTTGCTTTGGTTGGGCTTGGTTTGTTTTTGTTTGTGCTTGTTTGTTGGGTGCTGCAAATTGTTGGGTAGATGGTGGCTTCTTTGAAGTGTCGATTTCGGGTGTTCTGGGGTGGTGGGTGCTGTAAAGTGTCGGGTGTTCTGGGGTGGTGGGTGCTGTAAAGTGTCGGGTGTTCTGGGGTGGTGGGTGCTGTAAAGTGTCGGGTGTTCTGGGGTGGTGGGTGCTGCAAAGTGTCGGGTGTTCTGGGGTGGTGGGTGCTGTAAAGTGTCGGGTGTTCTGGGGTGGTGGGTGCTGCAAAGTGTCGGGTGTTCTGGGGTGGTGGATGCTGCAAAGTGTCGGGTGTTCTGGGGTGGTGGGTGCTGTAAAGTGTCGGGTGTTCTGGGGTGGTGGGTGCTGTAAAGTGTCGGGTGTTCTGGGGTGGTGGGTGCTGTAAAGTGTCGGGTGTTCTGGGGTGGTGGGTGCTGTAAAGTGTCGGGTGTTCTGGGGTGGTGGGTGCTGCAAATTGTCGGGTGTTCTGGGGTGGTGGGTGCTGTAAAGTGTCGGGTGTTCTGGGGTGGTGGGTGCTGCAAAGTGTCGGGTGTTCTGGGGTGGTGGATGCTGCAAAGTGTCGGGTGTTCTGGGGTGGTGGGTGCTGTAAAGTGTCGGGTGTTCTGGGGTGGTGGGTGCTGTAAAGTGTCGGGTGTTCTGGGGTGCTGGGTGCTGTAAAGTGTCGGGTGTTCTGGGGTGGTGGGTGCTGTAAAGTGTCGGGTGTTCTGGGGTGGTGGGTGCTGCAAAGTGTCGGGTGTTCTGGGGTGGTGGATGCTGTAAAGTGTCGGGTGTTCTGGGGTGGTGGGTGCTGCAAAGTGTCGGGTGTTCTGGGGTGCTGGGTGCTGTAAAGTGTCGGGTGTTCTGGGGTGGTGGGTGCTGCAAAGTGTCGGGTGTTCTGGGGTGGTGGGTGCTGTAAAGTGTCGGGTGTTCTGGGGTGGTGGATGCTAAAAAGTGTCGGGTGTTCTTGGGGTGGTGGGTGCTATAAAGTGTCGGGTGTTCTTGGGGTGGTGGATGCTAAAAAGTGTCGGGTGTTCTTGGGGTGGTGGGTGCTGTGCTGTTGTGTATGGTGTTTTAGAGAGTTGGATTGGTACTGTAAGTAACTGTAAGTTTCGGGTGGTTTTGAATTTTGTGCTTTGCTGATGTACGTTGTGTTTATAGAATTCAGACTATGATTGTGTTAATTGCTCCTAAAATTGTGCGGTTTCTTTAATCACCAAGTAGAATCCGCATTCAAAACCTATCATCTAGCCATAGCAATTTGTAAATCCTTTGTAATATTTTTTAACTCACTGAGGATCGTTGCTAACTAGCTAATCGATTTATTATTTATTTAACGCGGTGCCTTACTGTGCCTCCCCCGTGACGCACCCCAACCTGTCTACAGAGCCGAAGTTCATGAATCTGCCCAGCAACCTGTCGATTCCGCCGGCCCAGTCGCCGACAACTGAGACTCCCACAGTTGGAGCTGGAGCGGCAGCCGCGGCAGCGGCAGCTTCCGCCGCTAGTCATTCATCGTCGTCGTTTGTTCGACCAGCCGCTGTTGCAGCCGCTTTGGACAGTCCAGACGGCGCTACGGCCAGGTCTGCCGCTGTTGTGGCCGAGTAAGTCTATGCACTTTTTACCAATTGTACTTTTATAAAAAATGACCCTTATTAATTATATTTAGTTGACTTATTCTTCAACCTAAGTGTTGTGCAGCTATAATTAATTCATTGTGACGTTTTGTTTGTTTTAATAAATTTTTGCATTTTTCAGCCTCAGCCTACTAATAAGTAGAGTAGTTAGTTTTGGATTTGTCATAAAATTTTGTAACTTATTTGATACTAACTGCGGGCATCGTACTGCAAATTTAATTCGCGCACAGAAACGGTCACATAAATCGTTTCACCATTTTGCTAAAAGCAACAAACAGCTTTAGAAGAAGGCTGAGGTCAGTTAAAAATATCGTTTTAATTATGCTATCATTATTTGGAACTATGAGCAGCGTCTAGCACTTTGATTGGCTAACAATAAAATTATTCAAGGCTTATTCAGATAAAAGTTGTAATTTCTGTAGCAGCGATTTTATTTCTAACGTATTAGATCAGATTAACAATTTTTTGCTTTTTTTCTTATTAGCAGACAACTAAGTCTAACATTGTTTTCGGACACTATAATGCGGTTAAATTAACACGCAATATTCCTAATTTCCAGTGTGCCACCTTCAACTTATTTTTTTACTTCTGTAAGCAAGCTTTTATAACAAAGTTTTTAGCATCCTTACTTATTTTATGCGGTGAATGACAAGGTACCTGTGAATATAGTGCACTTTTATTGACTCAAAACTTACTGCCCCTGGTATGTGCTTGCTTGGCGTACTTCTAAATTATGAAATTATCATTTTTTGGCTTTTTACCCTCTCCATGGATACTTCAGTTGGCTGTTTACCCTCTCCATGGATACTTCAGTTGGCTGTTTACCCTCTCCATGGATACTTCAGTTGGCTGTTTACCCTCTCCATGGATACTTCAGTTGGCTGTTTACCCTCTCCATGGATACTTCAGTTGGCTGTTTACCCTCTCCATGGATACTTCAGTTGGCTGTTTTTCCTCTTCTCTAACATCAGTTGCCTCTTAAAACATCAAATCTAGTTGCTATATCAATGCTCTAAATTCAGTTTTGAATGAAAGGCATGTCTTTCTGTCTTGCGTGTGATTTTAAATGACCCACCATTATTTTTGTTTTTTTGTTTAGCCTGCTCAAATATTTTATAACACGTGCTGATAGGAGCTGTGACCAGAAGTTCATTATTTTCACTATAATTTTCAGTCTGCATCGTTTGTTTTTATTAAGAAATAACAGACTGAAATGTTTGTCGCTCAGGTAAAGTATTTTTTACCACAAGATCCATTTAGCATGTTTGAAATTTGCACTGTCATAAAAAATGGATTAATATTTGGGTTCAAAATTAAATATTTGCATGTGTGTATCTGATTACCGGTAGATTTAGTCGTTCTACAGACTAAATTAGTCAAAATTTAGTCCTGAATGCGGCTAAGATATTATATGTACATATTTATTTACTAACATACTAAAGTGACTTGAAACTTAATAAGTTAAAAAAATGTCCGATTTTAACTAGCTCTTTTGCACTAAAAATGGAAAAAACGCATTTAAGTAGTATTTAAAGAATTATTAAGATTTATTTTGAGAATCTTTAGAAGTTAAAATGAAGTTAAATTCCCCCTTTTGAGAAACACCTATAAATGTAATTTAATTTATAAGTAAAGGGTAAAAATCAGTTTATAAAAACGGATAAAATAGAAAAAAATTTAAGACACACGTGTACAGCTGCTAAGTTATGACGGCTAGGGGGCCGCAACACCCACTCTAAATTTACCCAGCTCAAACTGGTACCCGATCTCAGCTGGGTGGACTGAAGCAATGCAGGATTTAGGTGCATTGCTCAAAGACAAAAATTTTCTCCTCGAGGTGGGGCTCGAACCCACGACCTTCTGGTCATAAAACGGGGGCCCTAAGGTGGGACCTGTCTACTGACAACTCGCGCCAATAATAAATAATAACAATATGTTTCTATTTTTAGTACACGCTCCCAAGCCGGTTCAAGCGGCGGCACACAGCGGATTCGACAACAACAACAACAGCAACAACAACAACAACAACAACAACAACAACCCCAACAGCAACAACACCAGCAGCGGGAGGACCCAACTCCCCTGCCTCAGCAGCCGCAGTCGCCCGCTCGACATAGGAAACCGCAGGCTCCGCTGCCGCCACCAACTCAGCCAGTGACGTCACAGCAGCAGCAGCCGCCGCAGCAACAGCCGCAGCCGCAGCATTCTCGCAATCAATCTATTAGCGCTGAACCGAATGAGGTTACAGACTTTTAAAATGTTCTTTTTTTACAAGACTATAAATTTGATTATTCATCAATAAATAGATCTAAAAATGCAATAAAATTTTTAGCCTAAACAGTTACCAGATTATATGCAGCTTTTCCTATTTAATAAGAATTAGCTATTGTAACTTATTTGTCCTTCTTTTTATGCTGTTATCTGTTTGTTGTCTCTTGCCTCTCTTCGCTTCCCTATAATGTCGATATAAAATTCAATGTCCCGTTTGTTTATTATTGCTTGTTCAATTCAACAAAAATACTGTTTTGCATGCTAAAACTACAGCGCAACTTGATTGTTGTTAATTGTGATTCTTATTGTTATTATTATTATTATCATTTTGATTGTTATGTGTTATAAACGCAGTTGCAATATGTATAATCCGATTGTAAGTAAATTAATTCAAAATTGTGATACGAAGAATTGCTATATATTATATTAAAACATCTATTGCTATTTCGATTATTATTGTGTTTCTTAATTGTGTAATAATTGTCACACACGAATTGTCAACATTAAATACGCGCGCCTGTCTAAATTGTCATTGTAATTCAGCCTAATTGAATTGTTTAAGCATGAATTATGAATCTCTCCATTTTAAATTGTGTATTAATAATAATATTATTATTATTTATGACGTTTGCTACTATTTTATTTTACCTTTCCCATTTAGAAAATCTACAATTTAACTATGCCTTAAGTTACAATACTCGAGCTAAACCACTTGCTTCATTTCCTTGCGACGGTTAAGTAATAACTATTATTTATGCTATCATTATTATTTCTTTTCTAGACGAAAAATTATCATATAAGCGACAGGCAACCTGCAAAATGGTTGTAGTTAGTGAAGGACAGTCTGTAGAATGTTTGTAGTTAGTGAAGGACAGTCTGCAGAATGGTTGTAGTCAGTGAAGGACAGTCTGCAGAATGGTTGTAGTCAGTGAAGGACAGTCTGCAGAATCAGGGCAGTCAGTGAAGGACAGTCTGCAGAATGGTTGTAGTCAGTGAAGGACAGTCTGCAGAATGGTTGTAGTCAGTGAAGGACAGTCTGCAGAATGGTTGGAGTCAGTGAAGGACAGTCTGCAGAATGGTTGTAGTTGTAGTCAGTGAAGGACAGTCTGCAGAATGGTTGGAGTTAGTGAAGGACAGTCTGCAGAATGGTTGTAGTCAGTGAAGGACAGTCTGCAGAATGGTTGTAGTCAGTGAAGGACAGTCTGCAGAATGGTTGTAGTCAGTGAAGGACAGTCTGCAGAATGGTTGGAGTCAGTGAAGGACAGTCTGCAGAATGGTTGTAGTTGTAGTCAGTGAAGGACAGTCTGCAGAATGGTTGGAGTTAGTGAAGGACAGTCTGCAGAATGGTTGGAGTTAGTGAAGGACAGTCTGCAGAATGGTTGTAGTTAGTGAAGGACGGTCTGTGGAAATATTGAAGGCTCTAAAAACTCATGAAAATGTTACTTGTTGTTGCTTAATTGTTGATGCCACTTTGTCACCCGCCGCAAATTAATTTTCCTTGTTTCCTTTTTAACAAAATGTTTTCTAAACTTTTTGTTTTGATTGAATAAATGATTTAATTATTGTTTACTTTTTATTACTATTAGTAGTTACAGCGTCAATTTTGTCAATCGCAATCTCTTTTTTTTAATGAAGCAATCTTTTGCATCAAACAGTAAAATTTATGCTGTAGCTAACGAAATTACTGGCTTAAATCATTAATAAATATAGTTCTAGCTACTGCAATCAGCCGATTTTGTTTAACTAATATTTTTCTCAAAGCAGGTAATATGTTTTATTCGATTTGTACCGCTTCAGAGCGTTGATTTTTTGTTGCTCTGTAATGGCTATAAGTGCAAATAATCTCTATTATATGAATTATAAATGTCCATATTAATAAACTACATTTACACACTCATAAATATAAATATATATATTATTCATAAAAATTGAGCTTTTGCTGGAGTTTAAAGCGCTTTGAAAAAAATAAAAAAAACTTTGCATTGCTACTTTATTTTCATTATCTGTATTAGCTACTGATGGTGACCTTATGTGTACTGACAGTAGTGACTGAAGAGTTTGACATAAAAACTTTGCCTAATTAACTGAGAAATGACGTCATGTTTGATCGGTTTTTCATGAATTTTAAATTTGATGGTTAAATCGAGCCCAGTTGTTGTCTGTTTATTGGTGCGAAATTGTGGATAAGATAAGGCTCGTTCACATCGCCACCAAATCATACGAATGTACAACGAGTTCTCTGACCATTTAATTGATACACACGTAAGGTAAAATGTACGCAAAATAAAACTCATTTGGTGTCAGTGTGAACGAGCCTTTACTCTGTACATTTGAGTATAACAAGCCTGCTTATCATTTTGGCCAACAAACTTAGATTGCTCGTTCACTGACAAAAACAATAAACGTAATAATTGCTTTGCAGGCGTCGGGCTTGTTCTTATCTACATAGAAAAATCCTGCTTTCGTCTATCGCTGGTTTTTCTAACAAGTGTTATAAACACACACCCTGCGCATGCCAGCAAAACAACCCTAGACCGGCACTACAAGCAGTTCAAGCAGCAGGAAGCAGAGCAAAGCAACTAAAACCATGTCTTCGAGTCACGTGATACAATTGGAAAATTTTATTGACGGCCAGTTTGTCAGTCCGGTCCATGGTCGCTACATGGACAGCATTGATCCGTCAACCGGATTGGCGTGGGCCAGACTGCCCGACAGTCAGGCTGAGGATGTTGACGCGGCTGTTGAAGCGGCGGCTAACGCTTTTCCGAGGTATTTTATTGTGATAAAGGATTCCGTAGGGTAGGAGAGTAGAGGGTTAGGTAGGCGAGTAGAGGGTAAGGTAGGCGAGTAGAGGGTAAGGTAGGAGAGTAGAGCGTAAGGTAGGAGAGTAGAGGGTAAGGTAGGGGAGTAGGGGGTAAGGTAGAAGAGGAGAGGGTAAGGTTGGAGAGGAGACGGTAAGGTAGGAGAGGAGAGGGTAAGGTAGGAGAGTAGAGGGTAAGGTAGGAGAGTAGAGGGTAAGGTAGGAGAGTAGAGGGTAAGGTAGGAGAGTAGAGCGTAAGGTAGGAGAGGGTAAGGTAGGCAAGTAGAGGGTAAGGTTGGCGAGTAGAGGGTAAGGTAGGAGAGTAGAGCGTAAGGTAGGAGAGTAGAGCGTAAGGTAGGAGAGTAGAGGGTAAGGTAGGGGAGTAGGGGGTAAGGTAGAAGAGGAGAGGGTAAGGTTGGAGAGGAGACGGTAAGGTAGGAGAGGAGAGGGTAAGGTAGGAGAGTAGAGGGTAAGGTAGGAGAGTAGAGGGTAAGGTAGGAGAGTAGAGCGTAAGGTAGGAGAGGAGAGGGTAAGATTGGAGAGGAGAGGGTAAGGTAGGAGAGGAGAGGGTAAGATTGGAGAGGAGAGGGTAAGGTTAGAGAAGAAAGGGTAAGGTTGGAGAGGAGAGGGTAAGGTAGGAGAGGAGAGGGTAAGGTAGGAGAGTAGAGGGTAAGGTAGGAGAGTAGAGCGTAAGGTAGGAAAGGAGTGGGTAAGGTTGGAGAGGAGAGGGTAAGGTAGGAGAGTAGAGGGTAAGGTAGGAGAGTAGAGCGTAGGGTAGGAAAGGAGTGGGTAAGGTTGGAGAGGAGTGGGTAAGGTTGGAGGGGAGAGGGTAATGTAGGAAAGTAGAGGGTAAGGTAGGAGAGGAGAGGGTAAGGTAGGAGAGTAGAGAGGACGGTAGGGGAGAATAGACTAGGATTTTTACTAACTTAAGAGGAACTTAAGAGAGGAGAAAGGCAAGTAGAACTGAGGATATTGGAAGGAAAGGAGCGAGAACAATAAGAAGAAGTTGAAGGAGAAGGTACGAGCGTTAGCTGAAGAGAAGGTAAGGGAAGCTGAGCTTAGGCGTTGCCACCAATTTTTTTCCGTCACCCCTCCAGCTGGTCCAGCACCCCAGCCGCCGCTAGAAGCAGCTTGCTTGAGGCCATCGCCAAACAGATCGAGCATCACATAGACGAATTGGCCGAATTAGAGTCACGTGACCAGGGCAAGCCAGTTTGGCTGGCCCGCGCCGTAGACATTCCTAGAGCTGTGCACAATTTTCGTTTCTTTGCCACGGCTAATTTGCATCACAAGGAGACGTGAGTGCCAGACTGAACCCTTCAGAAATCCAGTCAAGAATCTGCAATAGAATTTCCCACAATTCGTCTATTCCAGAGCCACCTACCAAGCCGACATGTCGGCTCAGAACTACACAATTCGCACTCCAGTCGGCGTGTGCGGCTTAATCTCGCCTTGGAATTTGCCCCTGTACCTGCTGACATTTAAATTGGCGCCATGTCTAGCAGCTGGTGAGATTTGATTGGTTACTGGTAACTGATGGCCCAATGATGCGGAGTGTTTATCAGGTCCTCCCTTGATAGTTCTTATCCACTTTTGCTTACAAAAGTGAGGCATGTTAGGCTTGTATTACATTTAAATGCCCCATAAGTTTAAATTGGAATTCCCTTTGAGATTCCAATCAAGATTACCCGGGGTATCTTTAGAATATTTCTTTGGGATTCCCCTGATGTTTCCCTTGCGATTCCCCTTTATGATTCATTTGGTATCCCCTTTGGGATTTCTATGGGATTCCCCTTTTGGATTGCATTTAAATGGATTCCGCTGAGTTTTCTTTGCAATTTCCCATTCGCTTCATTTGGGATCCCCCTTGGGATTTGTTTGGGATACCCTTGCGATTCCTCTTGGAATTCCCTTGGGATTCCCCTTGGGATTACCTTTAAAATTCACTTGGGATTGCCATTGTGACGACCTAAGAAATCGCTTTGGGATTCGCTCTAAAAGTCGAGGATGGATTCCCATAATGCATGTAACTTCCTGTGAGATTTCTTTAATCTATACGTCGTACTTGACAATGTTGCTTTGTAATCCCTGTTTATGAATTCCTTGAAGTTGAAGTAGGGAATTATTCTCGACCCGCCCCGCCAGGCAACACGGCAGTCTGCAAGCCGAGCGAGTTGACCTCCGTCACAGCCTGGCGCCTCTGCCAGCTGATGTCCGACGCTGGCCTACCAGCCGGCGTTGTCAACATGGTGTTCGGCCGGGGCGCCAGCGCCGGCGAAGCCCTGGTGCTGCATCCGGATGTGCCGGCTCTGTCGTTCACCGGAAGCACGCTGATTGGCTCCAGGATAATGTCGCTCGCGGCGCCTATGATTAAGAAACTGTCCCTTGAGGTGGGTCGTCCTTGTTTACGAGTACCCTCTTGAAAGGCGTTAGTTAAAACGTTAAAGTTAGAAGTTATCATTTAATTTTCTTGGTTTCGTTTTTAGTCGCTTATTTACCTATTTGACTACTACTACAAGTTCTCCTAGTAGTATAAACGGAAAAAAGTTTAATTTCAATTCTGTCAACCAATTAATTATCCAGCTCGGTGGGAAAAATGCTGCACTGGTGTTCGCTGACTGCGATCTGCCTTCGGCCGTTGATACCTGCGTCAGGTAAGTTTGATGTGAAATTTGATTTCCAAATCCCCGTTTAGTCACAATCCTATAGCTATAGAATCTTCTAACCCCTTAAATTTAACTTTGAATTTACCAACAGGTCCAGTTTCACTAACCAAGGCGAGATCTGTCTGTGCACGAGTCGAATATTTGTTGAGCGATCCGTCTATGACGAATTTCTTCGACTGTTTCTCAAAGAGACAGCGTGAGTGCTATTCTCTAACGTTTAGTTTGTTGCTTCCTAAGTTTTTAAGTAAGTTTTAGCAAAGTCTTAAAGCGAAGCTTCAATCTTCGACCGTTAGTAGCTTCAAATCCTCAAAATCCTTTGAGTCCTCGAGTTCATGTAGCTTTAAGTCCTCGAGGTCATGTAGCTTCAAGTCCTCGAGCTCATGTAGCTTCAAGTCCTCGAGCTCATGTAGCTTCAAGTCCTCGAGCTCATGTAGCTTCAAGTCCTCGAGCTCCCATAATTTCAAGATCTCGAGTTCATGTAGCTTTAAGTTCTCGAGCTCCCATAACTTCAAAATCTCGACCTCCGATAACTTTAAGTCCTCGAGCTTGCATAACTTCAAGTCCTCGAGCTCTCATAACTTCAAGTCCTCGAGCTCGCATACCGCAGCTTCAAGTCCTCGAGTTTATGTAACTTCAAGTCCTCGAGCTCATGTCGCTTCAAGTCCTCGAGCTCATGTAGCTTCAAGTTCTCGAGCTCACATAATTTCAAGATCTCGAGTTCATGTAGCTTCAAGTTCTTGAGCTCCCATAACTTCAAAATCTCGACCTCCGATAACTTTAAGTCCTCGAGCTTGCATAACTTCAAGTCCTCGAGCTCTCATAACTTCAAGTCCTCGAGCTCGCATACCGCAGCTTCAAGTCCTCGAGCTCCTATAACTTCAAGTCCTCGAGCTCGCATACCGTAACTTCAGTCCTCGAACTCGCATATCGTAACTTCAAGACCTCGAGCTCCCATAACTTCAAGACCTCGAGCTCCCATAACTTCAAGACCTCGAGCTCTCATAACTTCAAGTCCTCGAGCTCGCATACCGCAGCTTCAAGTCCTCGAGCTCCTATAACTTCAAGTCCTCGAGCTCGCATACCGTAACTTCAGTCCTCGAACTCGCATACCGTAACTTCAAGACCTCGAGCTCCCATAACTTCAAGACCTCGAGCTCCCATAACTTCAAGACCTCGAGCTCCCATAACTTCAAGACCTCGAGCTCCCATAACTTTAAGACCTCGAGCTCTCATAACTTCCAGCCCTCGACTTCGCATAACTTCAACTCATCGAGCTTCTGTAATTTCAAGTATTTGAGCTTCGATCTTTCAAAATTATATTTTCTACGATCTTTTATATTTTTTTGTAATTTTTTTGCATTTTATCTTAAGTATACAGATGGCATAATTTTTTCTCTTAAAACAATGCAGCAACTGGAAGGTGGGCGATCGACGCAATCCGTCTAACAAACTCGGCGCAGTTGTCAGCGCCGAGCATCGCCAGAAAATCATCGGCTACATCGAGTCCGCCCCGGCCAGCGGCGGCCGAATCCTCTGCGGCCAGACGGGGACAGCTGCCGGGCCGGAGCTGCCGTCCGAGCTTGCCGGCAGCTACTACGTCCTGCCGACTGTCATTGTTGGCGACCTCGGCGACGAGGCGCCCTGCATGAAAGACGAAATATTCGGCCCCGTCACGTGCATTGTGCCGTTCGATGAGGAGGCTGAGGCAAGGCTTGGCTTCGATGGGATTTTGATGGGATAGCTTGATTCTAAGTAGATATATATTGGATTCTTTATGGATGGGATTGGATTCTGAATGGATGGGATTGGATTCTGAATGGATGGGATTGTATCCTTTAGGCTGGGATTGGATTCTGTATTGATGAGATTGGAATCTGTATGGATGAGATTGTATTCTGTATGGATGAAATTGGATTCTGAATGGATGGGATTGGGTTCTGTATGGATGGGATTGGATTCTGTATGGATGAGAATGGATTCTTTATTGATGAGATTGGATTCTGTATGGATGAGATTGGATTCTGTATGGATGAGATTGTATTCTGTATGGATGGGATTGGATTCTGTATAGATGAGATTGTATTCTGTATGGATGGGATTCGATTCTGTATGGATGAGAAAAGGGATTCTTTATTGATGAGATTGGATTGTGTATGGATGGGATTAGATTCTGTATAGATGAAATTGGATTCTGTATGGATGGGATTGGATTGTGTATGGATGGGATTGGATTCTGTATGGATGAGATTGGATTCTGTATTGATGGGATTGGATTCTGTATGGATGAGATTTGTTTCTGTATGGATGAGATTGGATTCTGCATGGATGAGATTGGATTCTGTATGGATGAGATTGAATTTAAAAAAAGTTGCAGATTTTATTAGCGGAAGGCTATCACGCGTGTTCAGTGATATAAATAATACGCACGAGTTGGCTCTGTCCACGGATGAGATTGTCACGAATTCCGTTTAGACGGGAAAGTTTGTTAGAACTAGTTGAGTTAATTTTAATGCTAAATCTATTTGCACTATGTGCTATGGTGTTGGCTGGATGGGCTTTGCATTGCAGCTCAGTAATGAATGGCTATGAATTTTTATGTTTGATTGACACCTCTGTCGAGTCTTTCTGTCTGCGTTTCAACGCGCGGGTGGGTGCCATAAGATAAACTTGGACTTGGTGTTGTCTTCTATTCTTGGTAGCTAGCTACAGTTGCATATCTGTCTGCCCATATTTGCATTGAATTTCATTTCGATGCTCGCGTATCATCTTTCTGTAGTTCTACTTATTATTCTGGTAGATTAGATTTATGATTATGCGGTATTTATAGGCATTTGAGTTTTCTAGCTTAATAAACACATGTATTTTTTCATTTTATTTAACTCGAAACTGGAAATTATTCACTTTCAGGCCATAAAACGCGCCAATTCAGCGAAGTACGGCCTGTGCGCTACGCTATTTAGTCGGGATTCTAGTCGAATCAGGCGTGTGTCCCGACAGCTTCAGGTGAGCTATCGGTTCGTTATTTTTCAAAGTGTATTTCGCTGATTATAGTTAGAATTAAGTTTAGACGAAGTGGTTTCAGCTTGTCAATTGTACAGATTAAGTCCCGCGCCTGGGTAATAGAGGGAAGGAATCGCCGGGGTGGGGGCAGAGTCGGCTAAATTAATTTACTAATGTACACCTTGAGGCTGGGTCTGAACTAAGGGGTCGAGTGTGGCGTGAGAGAGAATTAATTTTATTTGTGCACATTGAGGGTTAGGGCCGCTGGCGGTTTCGGCTAGGCGATGTACATTCTACAGTGTACATTTTCTACCAAGAACAAAAATAACTTTCTTCGCACCAGGTCGGCACTATTTGGGTTAACTGCTGGCTATTGCGCGATCTAAACATGCCATTTGGCGGCTGCAAACTGTCGGGCATTGGAAGAGAGGGTGCGGACGACTCACTGGAATTCTACACCGAAGTCAAGACTGTTTGCGAACGATTTTGATTAATTAAAACTCGATGGTTTTTTGTTTTTCGAGCTCGACTTACACTTTGACATCACTATTCAACTTTAAAGTAAATTTCCATGTAAATCAAGCGTCATTTTTATTAGAAAACAATTATTCTTATATGTTTTAACTTAAATCCCGTGGCATGATTGAAAAAAACATTTTTGGGATTACATTCCGATTCCCCGCGTACAGTAGAGGTGACGAGATCTACATCTTCATCTAAAACTTAACGATGCAATATGTGGTTTAATTTATTTAATTATTTTTTGCTAATATTTCTATGAGTGGTCTTTAACTTGAGCTGACAGTAGAAAAAGTTATATTAAAAACTTTCTCGTCAATATTAACGTGTATTATTTTTTAGGGTCAAGTCAGTTTAATAATAGTCCGTGGACGAAAACAAAACAGTGCACTAACTATATGTAGATGAGCCATTGCTCTCACGGCCATATATAAATATAAGCAGCATTGTTAGGCAAATAAATGGTGGAGTTTAATGTCTTCCATTTAAGGATGATAGATTAGGCATGACGGCAAATATTCTATAAATATTAATTGTGGTATATTATATTGTGTGCACAGAGCTTTTGAGGCGAGACTATGGGTCTATTGTTTAGGTTGTCAATGCTCGAATGGCCCTCTTGCTGTTTACCATGTACCAGGCATTATTTATGACCATCTGAAGAAGTACTTTTTCTCGAAACACAAATGAACTAGATGCGGATCGATTATAAAAGCAACGTTCTTTAAATCCAGGTCTTCGAGGTAATAAACCGGAGTTCGGAGTTATATGGAAACTCCACGATCAGCTGGTCAAATATATGGCATTGGGAAATTTATGACTGTAACTCACTTTCTTGTTCGTTTAGCGGGCCTCCATGATTTTATTTAGTTTCGCTAAGGAATGAAGAACGATCTTTGCTAATTGTTATTCTACGAGCTATCATAATTGATGGATGTTCTCTCTTTATTCGTGCGCAATTGCGATGCGGCAGATTTCACCGACTAGTGCAATTACATATGTAGCGCAATTACTCTAGGCATGCACACCATCACAAAAGTGCACATGAGCCCTGGCCTAAATTGTTAGTGTACACTATGCCTGCCTTGGGGGTTAGCGCTCATGGGTGTAGATTGAATACCCCCACACTTATTAACTGTGGTGGCTGCGGGTAAATTGGTTCTTCCAATTGGTATGGGCTGTTTCTAATAGCTACGTGCTTAAGTAAGTCGTAATTGGTTCACAGCTGTCACGTGACAGCCATTCTTTTTCGCAGGGGCGCATGTACTTCTAGAACAGAATCGCTAACCCCTGCGTAGATAACCATAGACAATTTTTTAATCGAAAATGTTAAGTGTACATTTTGCTTAAAATGTACATGACCTCTGACTTTCAACTCTACATGCTATTTTTAGGACCCCATAGATAAGCTTAGATATATAAATCTTATCTTTCAACTTGGCTCGTACATGCATCGAAAACGGTTGAAATTTTATCTAGCTCGTATAGCTGCAGGAAAAATCTGCTTTTAGTCATTAAAAATCATTTGTTGAGTGGACTCTCTTTTTTACAGAGTTTTTCTTTCTTGAAAACGACCATTGAAATATTTGTTCTTGGGT
The DNA here is from genome assembly GCA_950096795.1 of Macrostomum cliftonense. Lineage (NCBI taxonomy): Eukaryota > Metazoa > Platyhelminthes > Macrostomidae > Macrostomum > Macrostomum cliftonense. The sequence continues at coordinate 5,402,600 of CATNEM010000162.1, forward strand.
TTCTTGCTTCGCTTAGCTGACTGAATACAGTTGGCTAATTTCAAGAATTGAAACACTAGACTTGAAGGACCATTAAATAGTTGAGCTCGAACAAAGCAAGCTAGATACGGTTGATAGCCCCGGTAACAGTCCTCTTTTTTCACCAAGGAAAATTCAAATTATGACAATGACGAACTGCAATGCGAGGCCTGAAGCAGGTAGATAGTATTTTGCGTCGCAGCAGTGCGACATGCTTTTGCTTTTGCCAATATTCATATATTTTCTTATTGGTCAAAAATTAAAAAAATGATTGGCTGAATTCAGTTGGTTCACGATTGTTAACATCTGATAATTATAAGCAAGTCACCTTTTGTCGGTAGGTGAAAAGCTGCTCATCAAGCTCGTCAATTTGAATTCATCATTAAACTTCAATCTCCTCTGGCGGCACCTCCCAGTACTTCACTGGCCACCATTTTCGATTGCTGTAATAATAATTGAAAGTAAAAAAGTACAGAAAAGTACTAAAAGGAGTAACGCGGAAGTGTGGGGTAGCAACAAGGACTGAACTATCGTGATAGTGGGGTAGCAACACGAACTGAAGTACCGTGAGAGGAGTAGCAATACGAACTAAAGTACCGTGAGAGTGGGGTAGCAACAGGAACTCTGCGAGGTAGAATCAGAGAAAGTGAGTAGTGGGCGCCACACTAAAGTACTTTTAAAAATTCGCACAGGTTTAAACGAATATTTCACATCCCTAAAAGCAATAAAAAGCTCCCAGAAAACTTGCAATTAAATTGCAACAATTCCTCACCGAACCAGCCGGTCAGCATTCCCGCCAACCTGACGCAGCCACTGCCTCTTCAGCGCCCGCCAGTGGTGCAGCCTCTGGCCAGCCGCCTCTCTGCTGTCCATAACAGCAGCCGGAGCTTTGAATGCGTCGGCCTCGCCTGCCAGCAGCAGTAGGACGGTTGCTACGATAGCGGCTAGGAATAGAAACCGGAGGGAGATTGGCTGCCTCGGTTGAGTCGGCATGATGATGCGTGTGCCTGGGCTATTTAGGTTTCTGGTTGCTAAGCTGATAGGAAGTGTTCGGCGCAGAGATGCCCCGACTGTTTTCCCCGTCATTATTTTTATACGGGCCGCGCCTTGCTTGGCTTCTAATCTCTATCTGGCGGTGGCTCGCTTGCATTCCACAATTCCAGTTGCCCTTCAGCCAATGGGATCTCGTTTGACTAGAGAAACTACGTGTCATCCATTCTAGCTTTTTTCTCTAGCTGCCTTTCAGTTTGTCTAGCTACCTCTCGATTTCTCTAGCTGCCTTTCGGTCTGTCAAGCTACCGCTCGATTTCTCTAGCTGCCTTTCGGTCTGTCAAGCTACCTCTCGATTTCTCTAGCTGCCTTTCGGTATGTCTAGCTAAATCTGGATTTCTCTAGCTAACTTTCAATTTCTCTACTACCTCCCAATTTCTCTAGCTACCTCTCAACTTCTCTAGCTACCTTTCAATTTCTCTAGCTACCTTTCAATTTCTCTGGCTACCTCTCAATTTCTCTAGCTACCTCCCAATTTCTCTAGCTACCTTTCAATTTCTCTAGCTACCTTTCAATTTCTCTAGCTACCTTTCAATTTATCTAGCTACCTCCCAATTTCTCTAGCTACCTCCCAATTTCTCTAGCTACCTCTCAACTTCTCTAGCTACCTTTCAATTTCTCTAGCTACCCTTCAATTTCTTTAGCTACCTCCCAATTTCTCTAGCTACCTTTCAATTTCTATAGCTACCTTTCAATTTCTCTAGCTACCTCTCAATTTCTCTAGCTACCTCCTTCTCTAGCTACCTTTCGATTTATCTAGCAACCTCTAACTACATTCGAATCACTTTCGCTTCCTCAAAATCTTTTTATCTACCTTTCCTCTTGTGTATCTATCTAACTAAACCTTGAAAAATTATTGAGCTTGACAAAAATCTCTTCAGCTACCCTTTCAATCCCTCCATTCACCTGTCTCTAGACATTTTTCGCTAACTCTCAACCTTATCTACTGCTTACTTACTAAACCTTTGTACAAAACTCACTCTGCCGAGCATTGCAATCTTCCAGCGTCCTTTTATAGTCGTACCTACGCTTCATCCTCAACTTTCATGCTTTCTAGATTTGTCCCTATAAAAGCCATACTATCAATATATGCAAAAAGCAAGTTAAATAATGCGTTTTCTTCACACGACATCAAACAGAATTCAGATGAATTGCCGGCTTGCGCTGTTTTCATGTTAATTTACATTTTTTATCTGGTTTATCTTTGTGCTTTATCACAGAAGGCTGGCCGGAAAAAGAAATACAGATTCCAGCTCACATGAGCATTAAATACATGCTGGTTTTCCACTACAGAAGCAATTTATTTTTGCATAAGACAGCACCGTAAGCAATCTAGTACTGCAGAAGACGGAAAAATAATTTGTAGAACTCATTTTCTTTTTTTCCTCCTTTGAGCATTGAGCGTGGAATATTCTGCAGTGGCTTTTGTTGCAAGCCCAGAATTTATTGCTTTTAGTAAGAACGGCCATTGCAAAATAATTTCGAACGAAAAGGTCGGGAAAGAACGCAATTTTGAATGGGATATTGCCTGCTGGGATATTATAAATATTCAGCTAAAGCAAATAACTAGATTCTCGTGTCAACGGTGATTTCTTAGATTGGAATTTCTTCTTTGCCATCCCTGCTCTTAATAGCCACAAAAACTGTGTGTAGCTTAAGGCAACATGTCAAATTCATCTATAACGGGTTACAGCCTGTCTAATCTGTGTGACAGGTTACAGCCTGTCTAATCTTTGTGACAGGTTACAGCCTGTCTAATATGTGTGACAGGTTACAGCCTGTCTAATCTGTGTGACAGGTTACAGCCTGTCTAATCTTTGTGACAGGTTACAGCCTGTCTAATATGTGTGACAGGTTACAGCCTGTCTAAATTGTGTTACCGGATACAGCCTGTCTGATCTGTGTGACAGGTTACAGCCTGTCTGATCTGAGTGACAGGTTACAGCCTGTCTAATCTGTGTGACAGGTTACAGCCTGTCTGATCTGTGTGACAGGTTACAGCCTGTCTGATCTGTGTGACAGGTTACAGCCTGTCTAATCTGTGTGACAGGTTACAGGCTGTCTGATCTGAGTGACAGGTTACAGCCTGTCTGATCTGTGTGACAGGTTACAGGCTGTCTGATCTGAGTGACAGGTTACAGCCTGTCTGATCTGAGTGACAGGTTACAGCCTGTCTGATCTGTGTGACAGGTTACAGCCTGTCTAATCTGTGTGACAGGTTATAGGCTGTCTGATCTGAGTGACAGGTTACAGTCTGTTTGATCTGAGTGACAGGTTACAGCTTGTCTGATCTGAGTGACAGGTTACAGCCTGTCTGATCTGTGTGACAGGTTACCGCCTGTCTGATCTGTGTGACAGGTTACAGCCTGTCTAATCTGAGTGACAGGTTACAACCTGTCTGATCTGTGTGACAGGTTACAGGCTGTCTGATCTGAGTGACAGGGTACAGTCTGTCTAATTTGTGTGACAGCATACCCGTAGAGGCATGTAACGAGATTAAAATTTACAATACATGAATTCCAGACTCGATGGACTAGGTTTAAAAAAGCTGGCGATAACGGTTGCAATGTGCCAGCTATCGCTCAAGGACACATGCTGAGAGGTAGGTTATTAATCACTATAATTATTAAATTCCAAAGCATAGAAGGTTTTGGTCATCAAAATGTAGGATAGACATTCTGCTATCCATTTTTTCAAGTAAAGAATTTTTAACCTATGAAACTCTCTCGTTTGACCCACTCGCGAAGCCTGGTACCAACTGCGGTATCTCTCTGTGTCTGTCTGTCAGTATTTCTGAGTGCTCTTATCGCAACGCCTATCTATTCACAAAAAAACTGCCTCTGCACTCTTCATTCGGTTTAAACGCGCGTCACCAGCTCTGGACTAGATATTAGTTCGGAATTCAAAATTTTAAATCATTTACTTTGGTTTGACATTGCAACATTTCTGACAATTCGAGACATTCAACATATTGAGTTTTTGCTTTTTGAAAGAAAAACTAAAGTATCGAAGGAAAATGACGAAGCTGATTTCTTTCTGCATTTCGCTGCTGCTGTTTGCTGTTTTTCAGTGCTGCTGTGAGTATCGTTTAATATCTTTTTATCACTAACTCAGCTCTTTAAGTATGTCAACGACCCTAGGTTTTATTTTCGGAGGGACCATGATTTCCTAAACCAGTCAAAAAAGATAGCGTGTTTTTTCAATTCTATTTTATCCATTTTAATGGAATTAGCAAATCAGATAGATAGATAAGATAGATAGATAGATAGATAGATAGATAGATAGATAGATAGATAGATAGATAGATAGATAGATAGATAGATAGATAGATAGATAGATAGATAGATAGATAGATAGATAGATAGATAGATAGATAGATAGATAGATAGATAGATAGATAGATAGATAGATAGATAGATAGATAGATAGATAGATAGATAGATAGATAGATAGATAGATAGATAGATAGATAGATAGATAGATAGATAGATAGATAGATAGATAGATAGATAGATAGATAGATAGATAGATAGATAGATAGATAGATAGATAGATAGATAGATAGATAGATAGATAGATAGATAGATAGATAGATAGATAGATAGATAGATAGATAGATAGATAGATAGATAGATAGATAGATAGATAGATAGATAGATAGATAGATAGATAGATAGATAGATAGATAGATAGATAGATAGATAGATAGATAGATAGATAGATAGATAGATAGATAGATAGATAGATAGATAGATAGATAGATAGATAGATAGATAGATAGATAGATAGATAGATAGATAGATAGATAGATAGATAGATAGATAGATAGATAGATAGATAGATAGATAGATAGATAGATAGATAGATAGATAGATAGATAGATAGATAGATAGATAGATAGATAGATAGATAGATAGATAGATAGATAGATAGATAGATAGATAGATAGATAGATAGATAGATAGATAGATAGATAGATAGATAGATAGATAGATAGATAGATAGATAGATAGATAGATAGATAGATAGATAGATAGATAGATAGATAGATAGATAGATAGATAGATAGATAGATAGATAGATAGATAGATAGATAGATAGATAGATAGATAGATAGATAGATAGATAGATAGATAGATAGATAGATAGATAGATAGATAGATAGATAGATAGATAGATAGATAGATAGATAGATAGATAGATAGATAGATAGATAGATAGATAGATAGATAGATAGATAGATAGATAGATAGATAGATAGATAGATAGATAGATAGATAGATAGATAGATAGATAGATAGATAGATAGATAGATAGATAGATAGATAGATAGATAGATAGATAGATAGATAGATAGATAGATAGATAGATAGATAGATAGATAGATAGATAGATAGATAGATAGATAGATAGATAGATAGATAGATAGATAGATAGATAGATAGATAGATAGATAGATAGATAGATAGATAGATAGATAGATAGATAGATAGATAGATAGATAGATAGATAGATAGATAGATAGATAGATAGATAGATAGATAGATAGATAGATAGATAGATAGATAGATAGATAGATAGATAGATAGATAGATAGATAGATAGATAGATAGATAGATAGATAGATAGATAGATAGATAGATAGATAGATAGATAGATAGATAGATAGATAGATAGATAGATAGATAGATAGATAGATAGATAGATAGATAGATAGATAGATAGATAGATAGATAGATAGATAGATAGATAGATAGATAGATAGATAGATAGATAGATAGATAGATAGATAGATAGATAGATAGATAGATAGATAGATAGATAGATAGATAGATAGATAGATAGATAGATAGATAGATAGATAGATAGATAGATAGATAGATAGATAGATAGATAGATAGATAGATAGATAGATAGATAGATAGATAGATAGATAGATAGATAGATAGATAGATAGATAGATAGATAGATAGATAGATAGATAGATAGATAGATAGATAGATAGATAGATAGATAGATAGATAGATAGATAGATAGATAGATAGATAGATAGATAGATAGATAGATAGATAGATAGATAGATAGATAGATAGATAGATAGATAGATAGATAGATAGATAGATAGATAGATAGATAGATAGATAGATAGATAGATAGATAGATAGATAGATAGATAGATAGATAGATAGATAGATAGATAGATAGATAGATAGATAGATAGATGGATTGATTGATTGATTGATTGATTGATTGATTGATTGATTGATTGATTGATTGATTGATTGATTGATTGATTGATTGATTTACCCCAGCAGCCGCAGAGGCCAACCAAAAGCCAGCAGACGCCGATCTGCCTGCATGGCAACCGGAAAGCAACTACACCGGCGTCAGCGTGAAATCTTCTCACGACTTTCTCATGGTGCTGTTCTCAGTGTTTCTCACCATGCTGATGTCGGCCGTGCCCTGGATCATCGCCCTGGCCCTGGAGCTGTTCCGCTGGGCTGGTTCAGGCATCTGGTCGCAGATTCAATCGGTTTCGTCTTGAATAATAAATGCTTGGAAAAATTCTGGGAGCCACTATATATCAATTTTTGACTTGACTAACTTATTCTGAGCTTACTGTTAATCTGGATTGCTGAGTAGTATAGCAAGTTCGAGTCCACTTATATTGAGTCATTTTTCATGAAATATTGGCACAAGAATCAATAGCTAATATTCTTAGAGTAAACAGCTAATATTAAGTTGGACTTGAATGCCTTTTCACTGGAACCTAAGTCCGAAGGGGGTTATTTAATTAGTCAAGCTGTGTGTACAAGAGAAAACTTTAGCCGTTTTAAAAGACTTTGATTTTCTGTGAAAAAAAATGTAACGCCTGCACTAAAAAGACGCTCTTACTGCTATATATATAAATCAATAAAAAGTGCCACTTGCTGTCAGATGTTATTTCGAAGACAGGCAAGAGCTGTTTTCCCATCACTTCAATATGAATCAAGAACAAAAGCATTATAATGGAACAGACGGGCAGTTACAGTCAAAATAAACAAAGTCGCTTTAGACGTCAGTTACTGCTGTCTGACAATGCTAGTTGACTGACACGTGGCCGTATTTTTCGCGCAGTTTGGCCAGCAATTCTTCGCCGTGCTCTTTGTCGCGAACTTCGCAAACGCATCTGAAAATGGCGTCATGAAATTCGACAATTCTTAAAGTAAACAGTTAAAGTAAGTAAAGTGCGGAGAGGCATAGATTTTTTGTCAAGGCCGAAACCCCACGCGTATGAGGCGTGGCTTGATCCAACCCCACTTATCAAGGTCAATAGCATCTGCAGACATCACGTGACCAATCCAAAACACTCCGTACGGTACTACGTGACCACAAGCCAACCTCACTATTTGTTGACTTCAGTTCACGAGTGATCCGCCCCACCCCTTTATCCACCAATATTCTCTTTAGGGCATGTCTGGCGAACCCCCGTTGTCCAACCCACCTCACTCCTTTTCAAGGTCAAAAACTCTTGCAGGACAACCTCACTCCTCTTGGTTGAGAGATTGTACGCTCTTAGACGGCTCCATACCCACCCTTTTCTTTATTCCATCAAAGTCCAAATTGTGTCCTTTTCAATTCTCTCACCTAACTCTAACCTGAAAGATATCAGACTTAAGCCAGGCTCGCTCGTGAAAGATATCCTTGATAGAAACGCCCATGCCAGCCAGCATAGCGCTGAACTCGGCTATTCCGCCAGGCCTGTCCGAAACTGTGGTGGCGAAGTGAATCAGCCGGCCATCAACAGCGAGGCCTCGTTCAATAACGCGGCCCAGTACGGTGGTGTCAATGTTGCCGCCGCAAAGGATCACTACGACTCTGTGTATTTTTTGGGGACAGGACCGATGTAAACAAGAGATAGTTAAAGTTGTGGTAAGATTTATTTTAGACTAATGTACACTCGAGTACTACGTGTGTTTAGGTATCGTATAATTCAGAGCCTACACAGACACTCTAAGAGAGTTTTGAGGTCACTAATCTGGTATTCTAGAGTTAGAGTCAAATCTGTCGCTATAATCAATATTTCAACGCCTCTCTCCCGCTACTCATAGTAAGCAGAAAAAACTTTTAATAAAATTATACAGCAATTTAAACACGCACGTTTTCCCTTCCAACTCGGGCAGCAGGCCTTGCAGTATGGCCGCTAAACCGGCCGCCCCGGCGCCTTCCACAACTATCTTTTCCAGTTCAAGGAGGCGTAGAATAGCCAGGGCAATGAACTCCTCGGATACTGTTACCATGCGGTCAATAAGATTCCGGCACGAGTAGAAAGCGTTGCCGCCTACTTTTGGCACGGATAGGCCGTCAGCTAGCGACGATTTCACGACGCTCTGCACTGGGCTGCCGGATTTCAGGGCCTCGGTAAAGCTCGGACACCGCTCCGACTCGGCGCCCTAAATATTTTTGTTGTGTTTTCAAACAGCCTGAGGATAATACAGATAAGCCGCCCTTCCTAAAGTACAACTACAACGCACTATTATTAAAGTATCCGGCGACATGGTCTTCAGAGCCACGGCGATTCCAGCGATCAGCCCGCCGCCGCCAACTGGCACGACGACGGCGTCAATTGGTTGGCTCATCTGTTCGAGGATCTCCAGGCCGATGGTGCCCTGGCCAGCCAGGATGTGCGGGTGATCGTAGCTGAGGGGATTGGCGGCGGGATTGCTGCTCGTGAAAGTGTTCTGAAGGCCTTAAAGACATAATAGGATAGTAAAGTGGAGGAGGGAAGAGGAGAGGAGAAGAGAGCAAAGAAAAGAGAGGAGAGGATGGAATAGGAAATTTAAAAAGACGTGAGTTGAGGAGAAGTGAATAGAGAGAGAAGAGGGGAGAACAATAGAGCAGAGTAGCGAAGAGGGAAGAGTGAAGAGCGAAGGAGCTAAACTAAAGCTAAATCTGCAGGAGGGCTGTGAGGCACTTTGACGCTTAAAGCGACATCGTCCCACAACCAGCGACTGGGCATGACTGTCCATTGCGCTGACTCCTGAAGCGCGTTCAGTCACACTAAATACGGTATGCAGGCATAGACACACACAGGCAGGCACCAAGTCACACGAAGCCACGCTAGGGAAAATAGTCAACCTACAACGCGGGGTCGAACCTGGACCAGTGGCACACAAGGCAGACGCGCTAGACCGCCGAGCCACTCGCCCCCATGGAGAGCGAAGGAGGGGAGAGAGTAGAGGAGAGGAGAGGAGAGGAGAGGAGAGGAGAGGAGAGGAGAGGATATGAGAGGAGAGGATATGAGAGGAGAGGAGAAGAGAGGAGAGGAGAGGAGAGGAGAGGAGAGGAGAGGAGAGGAGAGAAGAGGAGAGAAGAGACAAGAGGAGAGGAGAAGAGAGGAGAGGAGAGAAGAGGAGGGAAGAGAGGAGAGGAGAGGAGAGGAGAGGAGAGGAGAGAAGAGGAGAAAGAGTGGGAGAAAGAGTGGGAGACTAAAGTACTGACACGGTCAAGCCTGAAAGCTAAATTGCAGCCGAAATTTCGTGTACTATTTACAAACAATGATTGTTGAAAAATCAGGTAATTTACCTGACTTCAGAGCGATTTTACTATAAAGAAGAAGGGGAAATAAGACAGTGCGGTCCCAACTAACCCGTTGACGTAGAGCAGACCCTCGGTCTTGGCAATTCTCATCGCAATATTTTTTGCCTCGCCAAAGTCGTTGCCCATGACAACCACTCGAGCTCCATACTGCATGCAAGCGTAGATTTTCATCAGCGGAGCGCTGGTTGGCATGACAACAACAACTGGAACGCCCAGCTCTTGACCGTGATAGGCCAGCGCCAGGGCGTGGTTGCCAGCCGAGGCCGCAACGACCCCGACTTTGCGCTGCTCCTGCGGCCGAGTGGAAGGGAAATCGATGGCCGAGGATAAACAATAGAAATAATACTGCTAAAATAATGCTGCAAATAATAGTACTAACCACAAAAACAACAACAACAACAACAACAACAACAACAACAACAACAACTACTACTACTACTACTACTACTACTACTACTACTACTACTACTACTACTACTACTACTACTACTACTACTACTACTACTACTACTACTACTACTACTACTACTACTACTACTACTACTACTACTACTACTACTATATTAAAGAAGTAAAATGGCTATAAAACTGCACTCCATGTGCACCCTTACGTAAAAATTGAGCAATAAAACAGGTTCAGACTAACAATACGCCTACTCTGGTAGTCAAACTATATCACAACCCGCAGCTAAAGCACCATGCCAACTGCCTAGTTGCCTACGTGCGGTTGTTATCGGCACAGAATTAGAATAGCAAATTATGTGCAAAGCAACAAATGTGGTTAGAACCAGTTCCCTTAAATCGCAGAACAAACTGATTTGCTTGGCAGTCACACTTGTGCTCTTATCTTTAGTGAAGCCTTTGACCTTGTAACAGACCGAAATAAAAAGCGGTCTGCTCAGTGCTCATGCTATGCTCGCCATTTTCTTGCTTTCATAAATTTACCATCATTGGAATAGTTAGACTTCTATTACTCTGGTATAAAAAAGGGAATTGAAAGATTCTATTTTTGGTCACCCAGAAAAACAGACTTATCTTTAACCCTCGAATCATTTTCTGCATGTTGGATTTTTATCGCTCTTTACCTCGGTGAGGCACTGCAGAGTGTAGCGGGCGCCTCTCTCCTTGAAGCTGCCAGTGTATTGGAGAAAGTCCTTCTTCAGATAGATGTTCATGTTAGTCAGTCTGGACAGGTGCGACATCTGTAAATATTTTTCATCAATAATTGGTTACGAATGCTGAAAAAAATCTGCAGGAAAATTCGCTAAAAGTGGAACTTTAATTGGTTCTACAAGTAAAGTTAAAAATACAGGGTGATCGGTAAAAATCTGGACTTTTTTTGTACTTTAAAAAAGTCAACAATCAACATGTTTTATGGAGTGTCATTGAACAGGTATCAAAAACAATGTGTCTAAGGGTTGCTGCTTCAATGCCAAGTCGCGCTGACGCCCTCCGCCCGAGCACGGCGGATCAGCGACTTGACGTTGGCCATCATGGCCTGTACACTGCACAGGTCCATCTGGCGGAGGCAGTACCGAATGCGGTTCTCCAGCTGCTCCAGGTTGTCCGCTGTCCAATTGTGATGGTAGACCTTCTGCTTCAACATGCCCCAGAATTCCTCAATGGGCCTCAGCTGCGGGACATTTGGTGGATTGAGCTCCTTGCTCACGAAGTTGACACCTGTCTCTTGAAAGGCATCGATGACGTCATGGGCGTAATGGCAGCTCGCCAGGTCAGGCCAGAACAGGTAGTTGCCATCTGAGTGCCTCTCCTCGATGAATGGCAGGAGACGTTTGCGAATGCACTCGTTGGCGTAGATGACCTTGTTCATGGAGCTCCCGTGGCAGAAAAAGGCCTTGGACATGCCGTTCTTGCTGATGGCCAGCCAAACCAAGACCTTGTCCTCGAACTTCTTCGTGGGAGAAAACCGGACTTCATCTGGCGCGTCGCCCCGAGCTGTGGCGTAGTAGTACCTATTTCCAGGGATGACGCTGGACGACAGTGGGAAGTAGGACTCATCATCCATGATTATGTCCAAGCCGCCATCATCTCCAGCCAGCACAGCCCGGTAAAGTCGGTCAATCCGCACTCGCTGGCGCTCCGCCTGCTCAGCCGAGAAGAATGGCACTTTCTCCTTCTTGAAAGCACTCAGCCCCTGCTTCTTGAGGATCTCATTGACATACGATTGGCTGATGTCGAATTTGCTGGCGATTTCTCGCTGGGACAAGCCCCGCCTGGCGTCGTTGGCCATCCGCTTCATCAGGCTGTCATTGACCTTGGTCGCAGGTCGCCCGGATCCTTCCTTGAGCAGCACAGCTGCCTCACCAACCTCCGAGTAGCAATCCAGGATTCCATAAACAGTTGATCTTGGGATGCCAAGCTCAGCAAAATATCTCGCCACAGCGTTGTTGCTCTGCTCTGGGTGCTCAATCTTGTATTGTACAACCAGTTTCCGACGTTGTTCTTCACTTAGAGCCTGCATCTCTGTTGCAACGTAATAAACTGGGGCAGCTCACGTCTTTGGCAGAAGAGGACATCCCCAGTGTCACTTTCAAGCAAAGTTTTAAGTCTTTGCCCTCTGCGAATTTGTCTATGGTAGAAAATAGAAATGTCCAGATTTTTACCGATCACCGATGGAAGAATCAGAGGTATATTTGAAGCTTAATAATTTTCCATCAACTGAAGCTTTATCCGGTGCCAAAACTGAAGCTTCAAATGGCGCCAAAACTAAAGCTTCAAATGGCGCCAAAACAAAAGCTTAAATGGCGCCAAAACTAAAGCTACAAATGGCGCCAAAACTGAAACTACAAATGGCGCAAAAACTGAAACTAAAAACTGAAGCTACAAATGGTGCAAAAACTGAAGCTACAAATGGCGCCAAACCTAAAGCTTGAAATGGCCCCAAAACTAAAGCTTCAAATGGCCCCAAAACTAAAGCTTCAAATGGCGCCAAAACTAAAGCTACAAATGGCGCCAAAACTAAAGCTTCAAATGGCGCCAAAACTAAAGCTAAAAATGGCGCCAAAACTAAAGCTACAAATGGCCCCAAAACTAAAGCTACAAATGGCCCCAAAACTAAAGCTTCAAATGGCGCCAAAACTAAAGCTAAAAATGGCGCCAAAACTAAAGCTAAAAATGGCGCAAAATCTGAAGCTACAAATGGTGCAAAAACTGAAGCTACAAATGGCGCAAAAACTGAAGCTACAAATGGTGCAAAAACTGAAGCTACAAATGGCGCCAAACCTAAAGCTTCAAATGGCCCCAAAACTAAAGCTTCAAATGGCGCCAAAACTAAAGCTACAAATGGCCCCAAAACTAAAGCTTCAAATGGCGCCAAAACTAAAGCTAAAAATGGCGCCAAAACTAAAGCTACAAATGGCCCCAAAACTAAAGCTACAAATGGCCCCAAAACTAAAGCTTCAAATGGCGCCAAAACTAAAGCTAAAAATGGCGCCAAAACTAAAGCTAAAAATGGCGCAAAATCTGAAGCTACAAATGGTGCAAAAACTGAAGCTACAAATGGCGCAAAAAAACTGAAGCTACAAATGGTGCAAAAACTGAAGCTACAAATGGCGCCAAACCTAAAGCTTGAAATGGCCCCAAAACTAAAGCTTCAAATGGCGCCAAAACTAAAGCTTCAAATGGCGCCAAAACTAAAGCTGCAAATGGCGCCAAAACTGAAGCTACAAATGGTGCAAAAACTGAAGCTACAAATGGCGCCAAAACTGAAGCTACAAATGGCGCCAAAACTAAAGCTACAAATTGCGCCAAAACTGAAGCTTCAAATGGCCCCAAAACTGAAGCTTCAAATGGCCCCAAAACTGAAGCTTCAAATGGCCCCAAAACTAAACCTTAAATGACGCTAAACTGGGGCTTAAAATCGCGCCAAAACTGAAGCTTCATAGGGCGCTAAAACTAAAGCTTCAAATGCCGCCGAAATTTATGATTACGAACGACGCAGGAAATGGCGCTAAGACAGCTGTCACCTTTGTACGAGAACAAGCACGCTAAGATCTTACGTCGCACGGGGTCCGAATAATTCCCTTCCGAATTTTATAAGCCGCAGCGCTGACATCCTTGAATTTGATAATCTGCGGATTATTGGGATCGCAATTCGGATCGAATAGCTCCTGTTGCTGCTGCTGCTGAGACTCGTCCGAGACAGACTCGTCCTGCGCGGCTGCCGATTTGGCTTGACAATCATCTACTGAAACTCCTCCGTTGACACATGCTGCAGCAGCGGCGGCTGCAGTTGAACCACCGGGCCCCGCATCCTGCGGCAGCGACGTGCTCGAGCTTCCATTGACGCTTTGGCCGACGCCGCCGCTGCTGCAGCTGTTGAACTCAACAGAATCGATGATGTTGGCCGTGTAGGAGCGAATCTTGCCGCTGCTAGCCGGAGACGAAATCGTGCAGCTCTCCAGGTCTGCCTCGAATTGAGGGTCCGAGTCCATTGGTTAGGGCTTGGCTTGATTGTCCAATAGCAGCTGAACGATCAGACTAAGGCCTTTAAAATAGCCTTAAAGTTTTATATCTTATCTGTATTTATAACGGGCGTCTCTCTAATTTAATACTCTATCGTTAACATTGTTATCTATACAACCACTTTTGAGTAACTATATACCAAATTTTTGTTTAGCTAACTTCCGCCAATAGTAACTAGCAATAAGTTTATAATAATCAGTGAGTTTAAGTATTTATTACGTATTAGTATTATTACTATACTTTGCTGCTCATAGTTGTCGACTCTTAATTTGTTTTAATCATTTTAGAATTGATTTTTTAAAATAATTAAAAAAAAATAAATAAAATGATTTGATCGTTCTATCATTTGATCGTAATAATTGACGCGATTGTTTTCTCAACCGATAATTTTTAAAATATGCTTAAAGTCTCTGTCATCTTCTGTGACAAAATACTACTTATCATGAAGTTTCTTTGTCCTTTATTTGTTATTATCAAATTTTCTAACACAAATTATTAACTGTCTATCTACCCTGTGGTGATAAATTAATGAAATTAATAAACACAAAAAAGGAAAACAACATCACATAAATAACTAAAAACCTGATTGCCTATAAATTAAATTCGAAATTAAGTGGCCTCCTTGACGCATGTATTTTTTGCTGCATTATTTTAATCACTTCAGTACTTAAGGTGGCCTCGGCTTTACATCGAAAATGTAAAAAAATCCGCTAGAATTTAGTTTATAATAAGAAACTAATAAAAATAATGTTTTGATAGCCAATAAATATTTTTAATGCAACTAAAATACATATTAAACATATCTAAGACTTATACTGACTCTACAGACAGAATTTTTTAAATTTTCGGAAAGCTGCAGCATCAAGCACTACTGACCGTTAAATTTTAATTAGTATTAAACGGGTATCAAAGATAATTTTTTCTCTGTTATCGATTTAGTGCTTAGGAAAATTTGAAGTCAACAGAACCCAAACCATGCAGAGATAAAAAATCGCGGGTACAGCCAACTGTTTAAAAGACATAACTAAAACAGCTAGACTTTAAATAGAGGCAGTTAAAGATAACGATAGTTATAATGGGTAGATCGTGCAGAAATTTTCGAATAAATGTGTACACAGGTTTGAAGACAGACAAAACCCTAAAAAAGACCTATTGGAAAAAAAACTACGCACAATTGGACAAAATTAAGTGAAATGGCTAAACTTACTTCGCTTGGCATTATAGTAGCTCAACTAATTTTGCCATTGCTTTGTACTTTAGCCGTGGTGTCTTTAGCTCAGAATGAATCGAACAAAGACTATCGTTCAAGAGTCGGCTCTGCCAAGTACTGGACTGCCGAGTGCTTCAGCCGGTGCCACCTGGTCTATCTGCGCTGCATTGGTGGTATATTTCCGCCTGGTCTGTTGAACAACCAGCAGATTGTGGACATGTTTCGCAATAGGTCGATGAGCTTTCAAGAGCGAATTCAGAATTGCAGTGCCAAGTATAGCAGCACCATCAATATTGAGGACGAGTGAGTGCTGGGTTTAATGATGAAGGAGTGAATGGACACAATCTGTTTTCGCCTAGGGGGCGCCAAGACTCCTAAACCAAGACTGTTGGCTAAGTGGCGCCAAGAGTTATGGCTAAGGGGGCGCCAAGACTCCTGACTAGGGGGCGCCAAGAGTTATGGCTAAGGGGGCGCCAGGACTCCTGGCTAGAGGGGCGCCAAGACTCCTGACTAGGGGGCGCCAAGAGTTATGGCTAAGGGGGCGCCAGGACTCCTGGCTAGAGGGGCGCCAAGACTCCTGACTAGGGGGCGCCAAGACTCCTGACTAGAGGGGCGCCAGGACTCCTGGCTAGAGGGGCGCCAAGACTCCTGGTTTACATGTAGCCAGATAGAACTGCTTTTCACTGATAGAAACAAGTATTTTTTAGATAAATCTGCTTCTTGGATAGAAGTTTCAAACAGAACAGTTTGGTATCAAACTTACTGTATCGACCAGTTAATAATTCGATAACGATTTTAGCGACACAAGGTCTGCTCAAATCAGAGCCTTGAACGAGACAGTCGGCCTGATGAGCAACTTTGATCTGTGCGTCAGCACCCAGTGCGGCGCTGGCGGCTTTCAGTGAGTTTGATAATAATAATAATCATCATCATCAACAACTTCGACATCATTATCATCACCATCATCATCATCATCATTATCATTATCATCATTATCAAAATGATCATCAAAAACATCATCAAAATGATCATAATTATCATCATCATCAACATTATTATCATCAACTCTATCTATTACGTAGAATATTTATCATCATTATGATCATCATTATCATTATCATCATTTTCATGAAAATCATCATCATCACTATTATTAGCATCACTATTATCGTTGAAATTTCAAAATTCACACAATTAAATCATCAACTATGAAAAATTGACATTTCAGCGGCAGCTTGAGCGTCAGCTCCATACCGTACAAAGCAGCAATGGCTATAGTGAACAAAAAACTGGACGAAAAGTACAAATTTTACTTTCAAATGAACAACTACTAGTGAAATTTTTTATAACGATGAATTCTATTTATTTATTGGCTATGTTATGCATGTAATTAACAAAAATTCAATTATATATAGCAGTTACAATCCTAAATTATTCTGACAGTTTCTTCACAAAATAAAATGAATTTCATCAGAAAACAAATTGAGCATCTTTACGAAGCCAAACATTTAGCTTGTTCAGTTCTGTCCGTTTTCAGTTCGTAGATTAGAAAGTCCATCATTCGCATGAATTGCGGTGTTACGTAATGAAACGATATCGACTTTCGGCTGCAACAGTCAGGGCCCTGTAAGGAATCAAGTCGAAGAATAACAATGCATAATTAGCTACTTGATCAACGCCTAATCTTCTATTATTAATGCTTCCATTTCATCAATTTTATAGTTTTATAGTTAATTAATCATGATAAATAAGCATCCGAAATTTCTTTCTTGTTTGTTAATTCTTAAAATCCTATTTACCTTTTCTTTCTCGCCCAATATTTGATCCTAGTTTCATCAATACCTTGTGTCTCTGCATCAATACCCTGTGTCTCTGCATCAATACCCTGTGTCTCTCTATCAATACCCTGTGTCTCTGCATCAATACCATGTGTCTCTGCATCAATACCCTGTGTCTCTCTATCAATACTCTGTGTCTCTGCATCAATACCCTGTGTCTTTGCATCAATACCCTGTGTCTCTGCATCAATACCCTCTGTCTCTGCATCAATACCCTCTGTCTCTGCATCAATATCTTTGTGTGTCGGTATCAATACTTGATCCGTCTGTTCCAATGTCGAATATTTATGTTACGAGCGTATAAATACATGTGTCTTTTTTTATAACCCAAACGTCTTGGTACGTCAACCATTCTTTACTAATATTCATCCATTTGAGTCCATAACCTATCTTTATATTTTTCTTCTCTTTTAATTTTAATTTTTTATTTATGTTTTACAAGTATATTGGCTAATAAAAGTAAAACTATTTATCTGACCATGACACAGAATTAGTGCCACATATGGTGTCGCACTCACTAGCTTGAACGGATAGAAACTGTACGCCCAAATCCAGTGCCGACGGGAGAAATAGCCGTATGACAGCATTCTTGCCGGATCGAATGCGTGGAAAGTCTCCTTGCTCTCGGCGTCTAGGGTGTCGGCGATTCTGACACCCAGTGAGTGCATGCACTTGGCTGTGGCGTGGATAAACAAAATTTAAATGTTTTTATCAAGGGTTTTGCAAGCTGCTTAAATTTAGGAGAAAAAATCTAAGCTGGCCTACTCTATTTTTGTTATTATAGTAGTATAGTTAGCAAGGCAGTCGTATTTTATGCTACATATATCAATGGATAATGGATCGGAGATTTCTGTACCAGGATTCGCAACATGCCATGCCAACTCAGTTTTTTTATTAGTAGTATAGTGAATATTGAATTGTATGCTTAGTGATTTTGGCTTCACTCACCAATATTGACATCTTCAGGTCCCATTGTACCTGTGGGACAGTCAATTTTCTTATGCATCTTTTCGACACTGAGCTGACTATGACCAAATCGTCTCAAAGCTTCATGAGACAGCACGTATCCCGCGCCGCCTGTGCAGTAGCCTCCTCTGACGTGCGGTCGAAAGCGTCGTCCCAGCATCACGGAACTGTCGCCGCGGTGCTTGCTTAGCAACAATCTGAGGTTGTCCATTATTACGTAGGTATCGTCGTCAGCTTTCAGAAAATAATCCGCCTCGTTCAGATGGTGCTTGTAGAGGTGCAGCAAGGCGGCCTTGGTCTTGCCCCACAGGTGTTGGTAGCCTTCGGTTACGTTTAAAGCTGAAAAATGACATTTTTTTGCAATTAAATTGCAAGAAGGTCGTGGGTTCGAGTCCTAGCTCTAGGTTTCGAGGTTATAAAATTTCGGGTATTTTAAAAGCGCCCCGGAGACAATTTGTGCCATAAAGTAAGGCACTTTATCCCGCATTGCTTTAGTCCACCCAGCTGAGATTGGGTACCAGTTTGAGCTGGGTAAATTTAGAATAGGTGTTGCGGCCCCTCCAGCCCGTCAGGACTGAGCAGCTGTACACAGCCCTCGGATACGCCGCGCAGCTAGCTGCGGCTGTGCCGTG
This sequence comes from Macrostomum cliftonense, assembly GCA_950096795.1. Lineage (NCBI taxonomy): Eukaryota > Metazoa > Platyhelminthes > Macrostomidae > Macrostomum > Macrostomum cliftonense. The sequence continues at coordinate 5,421,379 of CATNEM010000162.1, forward strand.
GGCTGTACATCTGCACGAAAGATCGGGTGTCTATTTTCACTTTTTATTTAATTTTGTTGTAACATTCCATTTTCCCCTGCATATTAATACCACGCTACATATCGGTCATAAAAGCTATCGTAAAACTTTACTCAACACATAGAAGCTTAATAAATGCATTCTCAAATTAGCTAACCAACAGCTGGAAGTTCAGCTTGAGCAGCAGTGCTCATGAACAGCACACGGTCGCACCGGCGAGCCCAGGTGTCCCGCACGTGCACCGCTTTGCTCCAGTGGCTGCGTGGCTCGGTGACAATCCAGCAGAAAATTCGCACCGATCTTGATTGCTGCTTCGCGTTGTTCGCATTCTTCGAAGTGCGCTTCGATTGAGGCGGTGTCCAGTGATCTTCACGTGTCTGCTGCTGGGCACAAATTAGCAGGTGAATCACCAGGCCCACGGTTAGGCCTGCTGTGAAAGCTGCCAGCGCGGGGTGTAGAATCAGTTTTGGCATTGGTTTTTCTCTCTCAATGCTTCCAAGTTTCATTGATTGAGTCGTTGACGGAATCACAAGTATTTATTCCGATTTTCACGCGTCTATCATCCAAAGTCTATCAAGCAAAGAGAGCTTGATATTGTGTTGAATCAGCTGAGTTGATTCCACTATTGAGGCAGGTGAGAACACATAGGAGTCCAGGGTGTTATAAAAAAGATTTTGTTTAACCTGACAGCTACTTGCCTTACTACATTGCTTTGGACTGGACAATTGAAAGACGTTTTAGCTTGCAGTTAAGTCCAGCCCTGAAGCAACTAAATACACGAATTATATCTGAACAGAAAACAATTAATTACCCTTGAGTACTTACATAGGCTAGCACTTTCAGTCACCTCAATGTGGCTAGAAAAAGCTAAATCTACAGGAGGGCTATAGGCACTTTGACGCTTGAAGCGACATCGTCCCACAACCAGCGACTGGGCATGACTGTCCATTGCGCTGACTCCTGTCACACTAAATACGGTATGCAGGCATAGACACACACACACACACACACACAGGCCGGCATCCAGTAACGCACTCACATAGGGTGTACAAACTGGTAATTCCAATTTCCAGGCATGTAACTCTCTCTATGCCCCATGGGCGTAAATTGCGCAACTGGCTCCCATAGCCCAACCAATTCGTGCACAAGGCCCCAAATTAATGTGACCCTGCACACGAAACCGCGCTAGGTAAAATAGCCAACCTACAACGCGGAGTCGAACCTGGGACCAGTGGCACACAAGGCAGACGCGCTAGACCACCGAGCCACTCGCCCCATTCTCAATGCGAGTGGGCATACACGTAGTTTCACATAGTCTAGTTGCCTCTTTAAACAATTCTGTAGCCCTGCTGAAATTCAGTTGAACCTACAGTTACATAACATTTCTGTTGCGGAGTTCAATGGCTCTTTGGTAAAGATTTCAGCAAACGATGAACAGGCATTGTAAAGTGTGTTCTGCAGTTTCAAATTCGCAAACGATTTGCAGAATTCACTTATTTTCACTGATTTCATCTGGGTTGGCAAAAATTGTTAGCACAAATGTTTATCTTTTAACTATCACTGGAAATAAAAAGTTGGACACAGTATTTGATGCATTTTCGCAGGTTAACGTAAACAGACAGAGAATGCAGTTGCGGACAATCAGCAAACTAAATATAGACCCGCAGAAAATTTCAATAAACATTCAAGCATTTTGAAAGCTTGAATCAGTCACTTAGAGACAGCTATACAATGCATCTATTGACGCTACTGTCGCTGATAATTTTGTCAGCAGCTGGCGAGACTGATGCTGCAGCAGCTGCTGCTGTTGAATGTCCATCTGGCTTCGAGCCAGCTGGCGCCCATGAAACGTCCTGCATCGACATTGACGAGTGCCAGCGGCTGATTGCGTCGAATGTGCCGGATGAAGACAGGCGAGACGTGTGCGGCAACTATGTCCACGGTCACCGGCCCGGCTATCGATGCATCAATACGCCCGGGTCCTACAGGTGCGTCAGGATTGTCGACTGCGGCTTCGGCTACAAGTTGGATAGGACGCTGGGCGTTTGCGTTGGTGAGGCCATTTTCTATCAAGTAGTAGAAGTAGTAGTAGTAGTAGTAGTAGTAGTAGTAGTAGTAGTAGTAGTAGTAGTAGTAGTAGTAGTAGTAGTAGTAGTAGTAGTAGTAGTAGTAGTAGTAGTAGTAGTAGTAGTAGTAGTAGTAGTAGTAGTAGTAGTAGTAGTAGTAGTAGTAGTAGTAGTAGTAGTAGTAGTAGTAGTAGTAGTAGTAGTAGTAGTAGTAGTAGTAGTAGTAGTAGTAGTAGTAGTAGTAGTAGTAGTAGTAGTAGTAGTAGTAGTAGTAGTAGTAGTAGTAGTAATAGTAGTAGTAGTAGTAGTAGTAGTAGTAGTAGTAGTAGTAGTAGTAGTAGTAGTAGTAGTAGTAGTAGTAGTAGTAGTAGTAGTAGTAGTAGTAGTAGTAGTAGTAGTAGTAGTAGTAGTAGTAGTAGTAGTAGTAGTAGTAGTAGTAGTAGTAGTAGTAGTAGTAGTAGTAGTAGTAGTAGTAGTAGTAGTAGTAGTAGTAGTAGTAGTAGTAGTAGTAGTAGTAGTAGTAGTAGTAGTAGTAGTAGTAGTAGTAGTAGTAGTAGTAGTAGTAGTAGTAGTAGTAGTAGTAGTAGTAGTAGTAGTAGTAGTAGTAGTAGTAGTAGTAGTAGTAGTAGTAGTAGTAGTAGTAGTAGTAGTAGTAGTAGTAGTAGTAGTAGTAGTAGTAGTAGTAGTAGTAGTAGTAGTAGTAGTAGTAGTAGTAGTAGTAGTAGTAGTAGTAGTAATAGTAGTAGTAGTAGTAGTAGTAGTAGTAGTAGTAGTAGTAGTAGTAGTAGTAGTAGTAGTAGTAGTAGTAGTAGTAGTAGTAGTAGTAGTAGTAGTAGTAGTAGTAGTAGTAGTAGTAGTAGTAGTAGTAGTAGTAGTAGTAGTAGTAGTAGTAGTAGTAGTAGTAGTAGTAGTAGTAGTAGTAGTAGTAGTAGTAGTAGTAGTAGTAGTAGTAGTAGTAGTAGTAGTAGTAGTAGTAGTAGTAGTAGTAGTAGTAGTAGTAGTAGTAGTAGTAGTAGTAGTAGTAGTAGTAGTAGTAGTAGTAGTAGTAGTAGTAGTAGTAGTAGTAGTAGTAGTAGTAGTAGTAGTAGTAGTAGTAGTAGTAGTAGTAGTAGTAGTAGTAGTAGTAGTAGTAGTAGTAGTAGTAGTAGTAGTAGTAGTAGTAGTAGTAGTAGTAGTAGTAGTAGTAGTAGTAGTAGTAGTAGTAGTAGTAGTAGTAGTAGTAGTAGTAGTAGTAGTAGTAGTAGTAGTAGTAGTAGTAGTAGTAGTAGTAGTAGTAGTAGTAGTAGTAGTAGTAGTAGTAGTAGTAGTAGTAGTAGTAGTAGTAGTAGTAGTAGTAGTAGTAGTAGTAGTAGTAGTAGTAGTAGTAGTAGTAATAGTAGTAGTAGTAGTAGTAGTAGTAGTAGTAGTAGTAGTAGTAGTAGTAGTAGTAGTAGTAGTAGTAGTAGTAGTAGTAGTAGTAGTCATTTTTTGTTTTTCTCCAAAAGCCGAACCACCGCCGTCGGGCAGACATCGACGAATGCGCCATTCTCGGCTACGAAGCCGCCTGCGGTTTAAAACTGCCAATCAAGGTGTGCATCAACCTGGAAGGCTCGTTCCGCTGCGACTATCGCACCTGCCCATCGGGCCGCCACCTGGACCGGACCACCGGCCTGTGCAATCCGTGCCGGCGCGGCTACGCCAAAAATCAGCAAGGCGTTTGCGTTGATGTTGACGAATGCGAATTGACTAATTCTAGTGCGCCGAAGAACAGCTGCCCGCCGCATATGCGATGCGTTAATTATGTTGGTGGGTACGAATGCAAGCACAAGATCCTGTGTCCTATGGGCTGGCGAGCCAACTACAATGGGACTCGATGCGAGGGTAAGTTCTAGTAGGTAGTTACCTATAGAAGATACCCACGCATTTTTTGAAGCAACCAGTGTATGAGGCGTTGCTATGTAGACTATAGCATTAGTATGTAGCTATGTAAATCTGACTCTTAAAAGGGCCGTTTGGGCTCTATTTTAAATTTTGAAGTAAACAGAGCAGTTTCATTGGGTCGATTGTATTTTGTTTGTTTAAGGTCATCTTCAGCGTAATTCACACGGTTTTGACTAACAAAAAATTGAATTTCAAGTTCTGAAATGGATAAGAGTTATTACAACTACCGTATCTTAACCTTGACCCCTTTGATTGACAGACATTGACGAGTGCGCGGAGCATTCTAGAATCTGCGGGGTCGGCCGGAACTGCATCAACTTAGATGGCTCCTACAGATGCGAATCGAAACAGTGCGGAAAATTGCAGGAGTAAGTGCGCCTTATTTGGATCTACAATATTTAGTTTGGCCTTTTATTGCAAAAGTTGCCCCGTATTAAAACAAATTTTCAGACTGAACTCGTACACTGGCGAATGCGTCTGCTTGGAAGGATTTCGAATGAATGCAACAACAAAATTATGCGAAGGTATACGATATCAATAAAATTGTTTTAGCACAATTTGCGATTAAATGATGTTAGTGAAGCCAATTAGTGCTTTAGTGAGACCGTTTTTGGAAAGATTTTTGCGAAATTAAAGTTGGTCGCGGAGTGAGGTGGGTTTCCAATTAAATTTGAACACGGAGTGAGGTGGGTGTCGGATTGAGTTTGGCTTCGGTGTGAGATGGGTGTGAATTTAGGTCAGGTAGTGCGCTGGGTGTCTAAAAAAATCTGACCACGGAGTGAGGCGGGTGTTGGAGAAGTTTGGCTGCGAAGTGAGGTTGTTGTCAGATTTAAGTGTCCCGCGGAGGTGGGTGTCTAATAAAATCTGATCTGGCCGCAGAAAAATTCTGGCTAGCGAACTTCAAATCAGTCTGCACCCCACCTCTTATCAGACATAAACGAGTGCACCGAAGGCCGGCACAATTGCGGCATGGACGATGTCTGCCGCAACACGCGCGGCCACTATGACTGCCTATCCCGCGACAAGGTCTGCGAGCCCGGTTTCGGATTAAGCTTCGACCATTCTAGCTGCGTCGGTAAGTGTTATTACGACTCCTCGTAGAAGCTTTTTTTACAAAATTCGAAAACTTTTATGCTTATGATCAACAAGTTCTTAATTTTCCGCAGACATTGACGAGTGCCGCCTAGGTCAACACAAGTGCAAACACCTCGAAGTGTGCAACAACACGTACGGCTCCTACGTCTGCCTGTGCGCGCAAGGCTACGATCGTGTTGACGGTAGCAGGGACTGTACAGGTACGGTATATTTTACTTTATTCAGCAGGCACTAGGCCTCGATAATTTCTTGATGAAAACTATTCTTAAGTTCATTTATAAACTATATGTAGACATCGATGAGTGCGCAATCAATGGGACCAAGCTGTGTCCGTCACTGCTGCTGTGTCGCAACCGTCCCGGCTCGTACATCTGCAACTGTCCAGACGGATTTCAATTTAACAACCAATCGGGCAGTTGCGATGACATTAACGAATGCTCGCTACAGCCAGACATCTGCGGCAGCGTTGGCACGTGTACAAATAGTCCAGCCGGGGCGTACACCTGTACCTGTCCCGCTGGCTACATGGCCACAGATCTAATTGGCGGCACCTGCGCCGATATCGACGAGTGCCGGCTAAGCGCCTGCCCGACTGGTGCCACGTGTCACAACAAGCCTGGAAGTTACGACTGCCAGTGCCGGTCGGGGTTCTTGTTCGTCCGGCAGAGCAACCTGTGCGAGGGTGAGCAGTTAGACTCAGTGCTAGATTATGCGATCTGCTTGATAATCGCTCAGACCCGATCTATGCTGTCTTCTGCTGAGAGTCTCGATTAGTTATTTGCTCCATGCTGTGTGCTGTGCTGAATGCTCCATGCTGTGTGCTGTGCTGAATGCTCCATGCTGTGTGCTGTGCTGAATGCTCCATGCTGTGTGCTGTGCTGAATGCTCCATGCTGTGTGCTGTGCTGAATGCTCCATGCTGTGTGCTGTGCTGAATGCTCCATGCTGTGTGCTGTGCTGAATGCTCCATGCTGTGTGCTGTGCTGAATGCTCCATGCTGTGTGCTGTGCTGAATGCTCCATGCTGTGTGCTGTGCTGACTGCTTGATGCTTCATAAATAATAATAATAACAGACGCTGACAGGTAAACCTGTAGCGCGGGTGCTGATGCAGGTGAAGACTGCCCACCCGTTGCACCTGAAACTCTCGGGCATGGTAGGCACCCCACTGCCAGCTCCATCTTTTTATTTTGAACCTGCCTGGCGAACAGTGAATCTTTACTCACAAAGCCGCACAGTGACAGGATAAGATGGGCCTGCTTCAGGATCAGTTATTACCCAGCATATGCTGGTACCCAATCACAGCTGGGTGGACTGATGCAATGCGGGATTAAGTGCCTTGCTCAAGGGCACAAATTGTCTCCTAGGAGCCGGGACTCGAACCCACGACCTTCCGGTCATAAGGCAGGCGCCCTAGCCACTAGGCTACAACCTCCTTCATGCTTGATGCTTCATGCTACGCTGACTGCTTGATGCTTCGTGCTGTGCTGACTGCTTGAAGTTTCATGCTGTGCTGACTGCTTGATGTTTCGTGCTGTGCTGACTGCTTGATGCTTCGTGCTGTGCTGACTGCTTGATGTTTCGTGCTGTGCTGACTGCTTGATGTTTCGTGCTGTGCTGACTGCTTGATGTTTCATGCTGTGCTGACTGCTTGATGTTTCGTGCTGTGCTGACTGCTTGATGTTTCGTGCTGTGCTGACTGCTTGATGCTTCGTGCTGTGCTGACTGCTTGATGTTTCGTGCTGTGCTGATTGCTTGATGCTTCGTGCTGTGCTGACTGCTTGATGTTTCGTGCTGTGCTGACTGCTTGATGTTTCGTGCTGTGCTGACTGCTTGATGTTTCGTGCTGTGCTGACTGCTTGATTCTGTACTTCAATCATCCCCAGACATCAACGAATGCAATCAAACCGACAACGAATGCTCAACAAATGGCAGCAGTTGTTTCAACTACAGGGGAGGTTTTGCTTGCTACCAGAACGCCTGTCCTGAAGGTTTTCGACGACTCAAGTCGATTGGAATTCAGTTGGCCGATTCTTTGTCGTTCAGGTAGGCAGAATACACATTTCCCATTGACTAATCTAGTCCTTGATTCTCTATTTCACTGTCAATGTTCCTATTGAGATGTCAAAACTATAATAAACAAACACCATTAATCAATCTTAGCTGTAAAACAATCGACGGCACTTGTCGGCCTATGCCCAGTTTTCATGACAACCTGGCTAACAACGAAAGCGGAGCCGACAGTCAGGCTGTGTGCATCAGACGCCATCGGATTGCTCACAAAGCGCAGGAAATCTCGCCAACCATGAGAGGCCGCTACGTCACGATTCAGACGGACATGCGTTTAGGCCAAAGGGACTGTCAGTTCAGAGCCGCACTGTATCGAGCTAGCGGACTAGAATACCAAGTGTCCAGTAGTTCCCAAACTAATTATTCGACACCTATTGAGCTAGCAACTGACAAGGAGGTCGCACCTATTGTAAGATTCAACCGAAAGAAATTTAAGTCCTACACCTTGTGCAGTACTGAGATGCGCATCGAGGAGGCCAGTGAAAGCTTCAACAGTACGGATCCAGTCACGTTGGTGCAGATAGAAGTGGCGCTAATTAAAGGCGACAAAGCTGAAATCTCCAACAACACTGTGCATCTAATCTACCTCTAAGAAATTAAATTTGCGCGCTTACAAACTCAGTTTAACAAACTTAAAACACTCGTTGATTGCAGATTCGATTATCACTGAAATAAAATCTATAGCTAAACAGAGAAAATTACGAGTATAACGATTAAACGCTTTTGGGCACCAATTTAAACTTAAACACGACGTTTAAAATATGATTGATTTTTCGAATGATCCTATTCAATCTGCTTGGTTTTGTAGCCATTTTTGCTGAAAAAACGGTTTAGATAATTAATTAGCTGGCAGTCACTTAATTGGAAACTTACTTAATACTTAATAATGGTTCGAGTTACCGAGTCATTACTGGATGGATCGAAGTTCGAGCCCCAAATCTAGGAGACAATCTAGCGCTTCTGCCTTGTGTGCCACTGGTCCATGCAGGTTCGACCCCGCGTTGTAGATTGGATATTTTCCCTAGCGCGGTTTCGTGTGCAGGGGGTCACATTAATTTGGGGCCTTGTGCACCAATTTGTTGGGCTATGGGCCAGTTGTGCAATTTACGCTCATGAGGGCAACCCCCCCAAGGCATAGAGAGGGTTAAATGCCTGGAACTACTGCTTGTACACCCTATGTGAGTGCGTGACTGGATGCCGGCCTGTGTGTGTGTCTATGCCTGCATACCGTATTTAGTGTGACTGAACGCGCTTCAGGAGTCAGCGCAATGGACAGTCATGCCCCGTCGCTGGTTGTGGGACGATGTCGCTTTAAGCGTCAAAATGCCTGCAGCCCTCCTGCAGATTTAGCTTTTTTTAAAGATCGTGTACCAGTTTGAGCTGGGAAAATTTAGAGTGGGTGTTGCGGCCACTCCAGCCCATCAGGACTGAGCAGCAGCTGTACACACTGTACACAGCCGTCGGATGCGGCCCCGAGCAGCTAGCTGCGGCTGTGCCGTTTTCTGTAAATCTGGTCGAAGGGTCGGGTGTATAATATAGACGATGAATTATCGAATGGTATAAAACTTAACGCCCCTCGACACCTTCGTACCGATTAACTCGAGGAAAAAAATTCTGCCTCATTACGCAATGACTTATGTTTCCAACTGTACGGCATTGGCACGTTAGGATGTGAGGGTCTTTGAGATTCGTTAATTAATCAGTTACTTAACTTTACCACTTAATTGGCCCCAACTCAGGAAAAGATGTTTCATTTTGCTTAGGAAAATAGGCTTCTCTAGATATTTAAATTAGAAACAAAAATTCTAGGGAAAAAGTAATTATAGTTATGATTGATTATTGTTGACATTAAATTGGGTCTTGAATTTTTTTGGGCAACGTGCCAACGAGACTATAAGACGGCTGTGTGTGCTTGACTCAACTCATTCTACTATGGTATTGAGCTGATTCTATTCGTGCTGCTTATTTTTTCAATCTATTTATTTGATTCAAATCGAGACTGGCTGACAAGGTGAAGTTGCGGCGCTTTTGAAGCTTGACTAATAATAATTATTTTTTCGATTTAAAAAAATACAACAAACTGCTCAATTATCTACTATCAGTAGGTAGATGTGTTTTATAATATTTAATTAATTTTTTAAGAAAAATATCCTATAAAGGAGTCACTGTGTTTGTTTCTGACTGTAATTTACTATGCCGAACTAAATTTCCTTTTCAGACCCCCGGTGTATAGCCTCAACGCCTCAACATGCAAAGTTCTCCTATATTGTCCGCCGCCGCACCACTCGACCCGATATTCGCGCACAACGCATTCGCTCTCAATCTCTATTCGGCCTTTGCTCAGGCCAATACGGGTGAGTTGCATTCGTGTTATAGTTGTTGAGCGGACAGGGACCGAAAGATTGATCCGGTTGACTCTTCGCAGGCCGGAACTTCCTGTTCTCTCCCGTGTCGATATTCGCCACGCTCAGCATGATCCTGCCCGGCGCTCAGAAGGAGACTCTGCACCAGCTGATATCCGGGATGCAGTTGCTAAGCGGATTAGGCTCTGGCCGGTTGGGTCCGACTGAGCTCAGCCAGCTGCAGTCGGCTCTGGGTCGGATGCTGGACTCGGCAGTTACTAGCGCTGCTTCATCAGATTCCAGCTTGCTGTCAGCAAAACGAGCCTTCGTCCAAACCGGATTCGAGGTGAAGCCCGACTATCTGACGGCGCTGCGGTCCAACTTCCGCTCCGAGATTGTCAGCGTGAGTTCTGAGGCTGCGGCTTTGTCAGTTTTCCCTTCAAAGTAATGACAACTTGATGTCGTGCTACTTGTTTCAGGTTGACTTCAGCAATAAACCCGAGGCTGAGCGGATCCGAATCAACCAGTGGATAGCAACGGTTACTAGGGACAAGATTGCCGAGTTGTTGAAGCCGGGTTCTATTGGTCCGCTGACCCGTTTGGTTCTGGTGAACGCTGTGTTCTTTAAAGGTGAGCAGTTTGTGGATCCTGGGGGCAATAAATCATTAGGGATGATCGTCTCAGAGTTTCCATTTAGTTCTATAGGACTTCTTAACCTTGCTCAACGAACTAGCAACTCGATTCCACAGCCAAGTGGAGGCTACCATTCGATCCTCGACTAACAATAAACGCGCCATTCGAGCTGAGCCCGTCAGCTTCGGTCTCGGTACCGATGATGCATAGCACAGCCTACAGGCACATTGTCTCCATACCGGATGCGCTTATCGGCGTCCGATTGAAGTTCAATGACACCGAAGATCGAGGCCTGACGCTACTGGCCCTCCTGCCGCGACAGCGTCACCGTCTGGACGAAGCGCTGATGAACCTGAGCGTCCAGGACTGGGCGCGGCTGGTCAGCGACCCCGGCCGGCTGATGAAAGCGAAGGTGGCGCTGCCCAAGGTAAAAGTCGCCGTGGCCATTTTTTATTCTGATCCAAACTGCACTACTCACCATTATTAACTATCAGTAGTCAGATGCGAACATGCCGCTAAATTTCAGTTAAAATTATCGCATTTTGCCGATCTATCCGAGCCGGCCTACCTGCCGAAGCTGGGCATCAGCCGACTGTTCTCGCCCAATTCGGCCGACCTCAGCGGCATCGCCTCCGTGCCGAACGGCGGCTTGTCAGTCGACAGTTTCGCTCACCAGGTGGCCCTCGAATGGGATGATATTGGCGTTGAAGCCGCCGCCGCCTCGGCTGCCGTCATTCGGCAACGCTCGAGTCTGCTGATGGAATTGAATTTCAATCAGCCGTTCATTCTGGGCATCGTTCGGGACATTGTCGGCGAGGATGGCAGAACTCGGCAGGTGCCGATTTTCATTGGTCGTGTGAACGATCCCAGAGACTGACTGACTGTGACATCAATAATCCTTTATTGTGGTTTTTTATTTTTAATGTAAATTTAAGAAATTTCACTACTGCTTTAATTTTATAATCTTTTTTATAAATTAATGTTTTATTATTACCGATCATTAATAAATGGGAAAGGACGAATCATAATTGGTTCGTGGTCTTTGTTCTTATATCATTTGTTATTTGTATTCCAATCGGACAAACAGAACGAATGGTGATTTAACCTTTCAATCAAGATGTACAGCTGCTCAGTCCCGACGGGCTGGAGGGGCCGCAACACCCACCCTAAATTTTCCCAGCCAACACTAATGCCCAAACACAACTTCGCGGTTCAGGGGTACAAATTTTCGCCTAGAACTGGGGCTCGAACCCACGACCATCCCTAGCCACTAGGCTACAAGGTCCTGTGCTGCAAGGACTCCTTAAGTAGAAGGACGGGACACTTCGTTTCTTGGAAAACTTTTAGAGTGCAATCTTCGCGAAATAATACACTACGGGGTAGTGTAAGATAGAATAAGAAAGCAGGAAACAAATTTAAAGATTAGATTTGCATCTGCTTCCAATCGAGCGAAATATTTAATTTTATGTTGAAAAACCGCAACTTTCCTATCTCCCTAGTGTATTTTTTTTCGCGAAAATTGGGCTTCAGAAACTTTCCAAGAAACGAAGTGTCCCGTCCTTCTACCTAAGGTGCTCTTAGTCCTATGATTGATGGATATTTGTAACGGGTGTCACAAACAAAGGGTAGCACTTTGTGCGCTCACTGTGAGTGAGCAGTTAGGCCTATAGCCCTGTAATTGAGAGTTATTGAGAATAGAAGTGTACAATCCATCCACCGTAAGCCTAAAGACACAATCTTTGGAATAACTTTGTTTAGGATTACTTCGGTTAGAAAATAAGATGTCTATGGCCAAGACTTGTCTCACTTTTAGGCAAGTAGGCACACGCATGAGTAGAATTACAAGGTTATTATTTAAAGTACTACTATTGGACAAAACAATGAACTTAAAAAACCGCAACCAGACGGCCTCCGCAGCGTCGGCGTCTCGACAGCAGGAGCCGCCGAATAAAAAGCAGCATCAACAACAAACCAAGCAGCAGCAGCAGCAACAACAGCCGCACCAGCAGCAGCAGCGTCAAACAAAGGTGCCCGCCGCCGCGGTTGCATTCTACAACAAACTGTGCGAGCTGGTGCAAAACGGTCCCGGCGACCCCGAGGAGATGATTAAGTGGGCGCTGGGCGCCTACGCCAATCTGTTGAAGAGTTTCGACAAGTCGACGCTGCTGCCGCCGGCTTCGGCGGCTCGCGACAAGGACAGGGAGAAACAGATGGCCAGTGCGGAGGCGGCCAGACTGGAGAAATACCGGTCTAGGGGGCTCAACTGTGAGTGCCGCTGTAGGGCTGGACGAGCTGGGACAGACAGACAGACACACAGACAGACAGGCAGGCAGACAGGCAGACAGACAGACGGACAGACAGACACACAGACACACGGACAGACAGACAGACAGACAGACAGACAGACAGACAGACAGACAGACAGACAGACAGACAGACAGACAGACAGACAGACAGACAGACAGACAGACAGACAGACAGACAGACAGACACACGGACAGATACACGGACAGACAGACAGACAGACAGACAGACAGACAGACAGACAGACAGACAGACAGACAGACATACCAGTGTGTGTGTGTGTTTACATGGACTGCCGTTTCGATAGTGCGTTAGGTGGACCACCTAGTTTCTTTAAAAAACTGGCAAAACTAATGCCACTTGGATGCAAAGGCATCAGACTGTTTGTTTATTAGACTTGAGAAGGCTCCAGTTCGAGAGAATTTAACTTAATATATTTTGTGTTTAGCTGGACCCCGTTTAGGTGGACCTTTCATTTCTGTAGGTATAGGTGGACCTATCGATCGATTGTGGTCTATTGAGGGTTTAACTGGACATCATCGTACGAGGTCTTCAATTACACTTGCTTTTACATAAGATAATGCAAATAAAAAAATACAACTATGACCTTTTAACTAAAAGCCCGAGCAGAATATAAACCGATTAAAGCTCTAATTAACTTTAGAACAAATTATTTGCACCAGTTGATTTGTAGAATTCAGCAACAATTAGAAAATTAGTGGCAAACGAATTGAATTTGAATGTAATGATTTGTGAGCTTGTAAAACATCGTCAATATTTTTGACAGCAATACCGAATTGGCATCAGATTACGACGGAAAACCTACTTCGAGTTACATAACAGTAGTTTTCTATACCTGACCTATTAAGCAATGGATTAAGCAGACAGAAGCGCCATGGAATAAAATCGGAAAACTGTGCTGGGATCCACCTAAGCCCTCTTCGAACTTATCATAGTGTGTGTCTGCCTGCTGACAAGCTGGGCCGTATACTAACAACTATGCTGGGGTCCACCTAAACCCTCTTCGAACTTATCATAGTGTGTGTCTGCTTACAAGCTCCTCGTTGTACAAACTACCTTACGGAAGAATATAGATTTATCCATCTCCGAGCCACCTTCTCTCGAGCGCTGATTCAGAGCAAATTGATTCTTCATTGAAGCTGTAGGCGAAGGTTGGTCGCCACCATTAGTCGAAGAGTCGTCTGCCATAAGCAACATGACGACCCGTGTAGAAAAAATCATTTAAAAAATTGGTTGCGAAAAAAAATGAAATTAGTATCATGATTTAAATGGCCTTATCATCACAGTTTCATATATCACACAGAAATTGTGTGTGTCTGCTACTAGGCTGGGTATGATACTATCAGCTTTACAGTAGTTTTTCCATCATTTTCGAAACATTTATTTGCAGAATAAATTTGCTTGATACAATGGAATCATATTTTTCGCGATTTTTCATTAATCTGTTATGGGCTCCGACGTCACAATGTCAATGGCAGACGGCTCTTATAGTGACATGTCCTTCGATTCATCCAGTGAGTTTTGCTTCGAAAAATAATCATTTTGCGCCGAAACACAAATAAGTACAAATAAGTAGTACTCGAATCTATCAGCCACCGGATCCATCTAAATGCTGGCAACACTTCCGTAAGGTTGTTAGTACAACACCCTGGCCTACCAACAGACACACACTATGATAAGTTTGATGGACCCAACACAGTTGTTAGTATACGGCTCAGCTTTCCAACAGACGCACACTATGATAAGTTGTTCGATGAGGGTTTAGCTGGACCCCAGCACAGCTGTTAGTATACGGCCCAGCTTTCCAACAGACAAACAATATGATAAGTTCGAAGAGGGTTTAGCTGTACCCCAGCACAGTTGTTAGTATACGGCCCAGCTTTCCAACAGACACACACTATGATAAGTTCGAAGAGGGTTTAGGTGGACCCCAGCACAGTTGTTCGATCCTATTTCATGCTGCTTCTCTCTAAATGATTGGTATCATTGCTAAATGAGTCAAGTTAAAACAACTACTATTATGTAACGGGAAGTAGGTTTCCTGTCGAAATCTTGATATCAATGCGGTATCACTGTCCAAACTACTGGCGACATTTCATGAGCCTATAGATTATGATACTTAAAATCATTGCAACCAATTTTTTAAAAGATTTTTTCTACATGCATCGTTATGATGCTTATAGCAGACGACTCTTCGACTAATGGTGGCGACCATAGTTTGCCTGCAGCTTCAAAGAAGAATCCCTTTGCGCCGAATCAGCGCTCGAGCGAAGATGGCTTGGTGATGGATAAATCTATATACTTCCGTAAGGTAGTTAGTACAACGAGGAGCTTGTAAGCAGACACACACTATGATAAGTTCGAAGAGGGTTTAGGTGGACCCCAGCACAGCTGTTAGTATACGGCCCAGCTTTCCAACAGACACACACTATGATAAGTTCGATGAGGGTTTAGGTGGACCCCAGCACAGCTGTTCGATCCTATTTCATGGCAGAATATTATCCTAGGCAGACAGACAGACAGACACACAGACAGACAGACAGACAGACAGACAGACAGACAGACAGACAGACAGACAGACAGACAGGCAGGCCGGCAGACAGACAGACAGGCAGGCAGGCAAACAGACAGACAGACAGACAGACACACAGAAGAGAGCATTTAGTTGCTAGGAGTTAGTACTTAGTACTTATTAATACTTAATACAAGCCTTATGACGAATGATTTGCCATCGTAAACAAATCCAGCCTCTTTTTTCCCGCATCAGACTCGGTTCGCCACATCAGCCCGGCGATTCAGCGGCGCCAGCGGGCGGACCGCGGCCAGAGCAAGGACCTCGCCACGCTGATTGACGAGCTGAAGCAGCAGCGCGATCTCTGGGAGGCCTTCCAGACCGGGTTCAAGGAGTCCCTTGGTTCTGGACTAAGCGCCGAGCAGAAAGAAGCAATTGCAACAAAGAATGACGACACCTTGTATGAGGTTTACAAGTGAGTGACTGACAGGTAGATTGATAGATAGATAGATAGATAGATAGATAGATAGATAGATAGATAGATAGATAGATAGATAGATAGATAGATAGATAGATAGATAGATAGATAGATAGATAGATAGATAGATAGATAGATAGATAGATAGATAGATAGATAGATAGATAGATAGATAGATAGATAGATAGATAGATAGATAGATAGATAGATAGATAGATAGATTGATAGATTGATAGATTGATAGATTGGTAGATTGATAGATTGATAAATGAAATGATGGATGGATGAATAGATAGATAGATAGATTTTAAGGTACTCTCTTGCCTACTTATAGTAGCGCAGTTTGTAATGTTTCAACTGAAAAGACCTGTTGAAAGAAGTAACTAACACTGTCAATTGCAGATCAATTTGGCCTCTGCTGGAGAAGCTGAATTCAGCCGGCAAGCTCGATACTGACAAGTGATTCATTCTCACCAAGCTAACCTAAAGGATCGTGGCTTCCCTAAATTGTGTTTAGGCACTCTTTGTTAAACAGTGCCCTATCTGCGCATTTGATTTTATTTAATTTTATCTTTTGAGCTAATCCATATTTTTTTACTTCAAAATCTTAAGAAATGATGCACGAAACTCTGCGCTCAGAGATTCAAACGAATGTGTCCAGCTGCAACATTTAGATAAAACTGTCCATGCTTAACGTACATCTAGTGCGCTCGCTAACTAAGAGTTCTAGCTACTTTGAGCGAATGTGAATTAATTTTTAAAACATGCTCGGTCCGCTGTTACGTCATAATAAGCTTAATTATTAAGGATGCAATAGGGTAGATAACAACTGTAGATAGTGGGTCAACTGTGAATAGGATAGTGGGTCAACTGTGAATAGGATAGTGGGTCAACTGCGGATTGGATAGTGGGTCAACTGTGAATAGGATAGTGGGTCAACTGTGACTAGGATAGTGGGTCAACTGCGGATTGGATAGTGGGTCAACTGTGCATAGGATTGTGGGTCAACTGTGAATAGGATAGTGGGTCAACTGCGGATTGGATAGTGGGTCAACTGTGCATAGGATTGTGGGTCAACTGTGAATAGGATAGTGGGTCAACTGCGGATTGGATAGTGGGTCAGCTGTGCATAGGATTGTGGGTCAACTGTGGACAGTTCAAGCCAGCCCATTAAATGAGCTGGCATTAAATTTTTACTTAAAAAGCCAGAAAAAAAATTAACGCAGGAAACAAACGTTTTTAAATGTAATAAAAAAAATAATATATTTGTTTAAAAAAACGAACCAATTTACTCAAAATAGAATGAACGGCACATTTCTCCAAGGTTTGACCTTTAGAAGGTGCCTCTCTTGAGGAGAGAAAAAAATGCTTCGTCATCAGTGGCGAATAGTTAACTATCGGGGCGAGGGGATAAAACAATAAATGTCCAAGAGTAAGGGACCGTGGGTTTGTAGCTTCTTTTTGGCCACAACAAAACCAATTAGCCTGAAAGCAATGCCAAAAATAAACAATAGAGGACGGAGCTTCGGTGAGTTTTACTAATTGAGGGTGGCGTCGAATCCCGGCTTGCACATGCCGTGCGGCGCGTGCTTCTCCTTGAACTCCATGGAGTAGCCGTATTCGTCGGTGAAGTCGCGGTTCTCCTGCTCGGCGGCCGCTTTCTTAGCCGCCTCCTCGGCTTGACGCTTCTTCTCCTGCTCGGCCGCCTCCTTTTCGGCTATGGCCGCCGGATCGTCGTCTGAGGCGCCGCCAGATTGACTAGCTTCGGCCACCTTGGAGTTCAAATCCCCAAGCAGGGTGAGAATGTTGCTGGAGCTGTTCGTGGCGTCGCCAACTCCCGACAGAAGAGTCACCTGACTCAGAGGCTTTGTTGTTAGTCGGTGCATCTCGCTGGCGGCTTCGGTTGATTTTCGCTTCAAGTACGAGTCGTTCACCTGATAATAGGTGGTCAATAAAAATTAAATTTTGTGCAGTGTACTTATCTGCTCCTCCTATGTACATTGATTCCCAATTTGTCCGCTCTACTATTTTCACGACTGTACACTGTCTTAAAACAATCCCCCTTAAATAAGATAAACACTCTACAATCTCTTTCCATTCCTGAGTACATTGATCTAACTTCGTCCACTTTCTACTCTTTCCACCAGTGTACATTTTTGTTTAAAAAATTCCCTAAAATAAGCTAAGAACTCTACAATCTTTCTACCCCTTATCAGTGTACAATGTACGCAGCAAAGCTATCGTCACTATTGCCTCCCGTCCACTGGTGTACATAGGTGTTGATGTACATTATGAAAAGCTTTCCACCAATCTACATGGATTCATTTTAAATTAGATTCATAAGTTAGTTGGAGCAACCGCTCACCTGCGGATTAATAGTGATCTTAAAGTTCTCAGCATTCTTCAACCGTTCCCATGGAATCGTTTCCAGCATGCGCAGCGTCACCAGCTTCACTCGGTCGCGTTTCTCGCTCTCCTTCAACGTGTCCGAACCTTTCGAGCCGACGTTGACAAAGTCAATCAGCAGCGGGCCCCAGACGTCGGCTAGGACCTCTTTGACCCAGAAAATGTCGTGAGCGAAAGCAACAAACAGCAAATAGTTGAGATAATCGCCAATAGTAACGGCCGCTTGAAATTCCAATTCGTATTCGCACAAGGTGGTCATAAATGTGTTGACCAGGAAGCGAGGATTAGACACAATACTCTGCAACAGCTCCCGAGAATTGTACTTGAACTTGATTAGAGGTCCGCGCTCTTTAAGGTACTTCATTAGAAACAATAGCACCTGCTCCAGGCAGGGATACTTTCGCACAACGGCGGTTAGATTCTCGGCTGAGCCAACGGCAATGTGCTCCTTGACGTCTTGGTTTACCTG
Organism: Macrostomum cliftonense; assembly: GCA_950096795.1. Lineage (NCBI taxonomy): Eukaryota > Metazoa > Platyhelminthes > Macrostomidae > Macrostomum > Macrostomum cliftonense. The sequence goes on from CATNEM010000162.1 coordinate 5,439,710, forward strand.
CGCAGTGTTTTTGAGCGAGGGCGGTGAGGCATAAGAAGGTTATAGAAGCATTAAAGATGACAGGTTTAACTGGGTTTAAAATGGTGCGGGCCTCAAATAAAACACAACGCAAGCGATTTTATTACATCAAGGAGAGGAAGGATTTGATGGTCTCTGAGATCTGTATATCGTCTACACAGGTCGCTAAGACGATACTTCCAGACTTCCAAACACACGTGACTTCCAAACTTCCTTTAACCTTAGTCTGCCATCGTTTGTCACGTGCTTAAAATCATTTTATTTTGTGAGCAAAATTTGATGCAGGTACGAGTAATCAGTTGGTTCCGCCTTCATCAAGACTAAAAAACACTCTGGACTGGGCGGTGTCGATTTAGCTGAGCAGGTGTTTTAAAAAAATCGACTTCGTTGACCATCACGTGATGGCACAAGCTCGTTTCTGCTGAATTGACCCGCTTATATTGTAGTTAGCGCCGTGGGAATTACAAAATAAGCTTGATACAAGCAAACTGTCATTTCACCTTGTCGTCCATGACAAGCCTGCCCAGGTAGAGCTGCAGTCCTGGGCACAGTCGGCTCTTGTCGGCCTCGCGCTTCGGTCCGTAGGCGATATTAACAAAAGTGGCACCCTTGAGCCGTTTGACGCACTGGAAGGCCACGTGGAACGGGTCTAAGAAGCCAGGCTTGACGCTCCACCTCTCCGCGTAGGATTTGGCATCGGTGGCGGCTGACATTGACACGTTGGGAAACTGCCAGGCGCAGAAGGCCGACCCGGCCTTGGCGCAGTGTTCCGGCAGACTTTTGCCCGACATTGCTGCTCTTTTTTGCTGTCAAAGTTTTTTTGTCGGGGCCCCGCGAGTCTGTGCTGCTGAGCGACAGCGCCTCGAGATGAAAATTTCAATCAAGTGCTCGGTGGCTAAATCTAAATTGTCTATGGCCGAAACTGCTAGTCTGGCTGTATCATTTGAAGAAAGGTTACAACCATAGACTATCAAAGTGTAAATGCTGCAGATGAATTAGAAAGACAGAAATTTCTATTGATCTTAGATAAAAACTGGTACCAAAGTTAATTAATCCGTAAGTTATGCAGATAGGTTTTAGTTGTAATAAGGATGCACTTTGGTATGTACAAAAATTACTTAAGGCTCGTTCACAATGAAATGACACGAATGTACCCCGAGTTCTCTGGCCCTTCATTTGACGAACGCGTGAAATGCACGCAAAATTTAACTCATTTGATGACAGTGTAAACAAGCATTTTATTCTCGTGCTGAAAATCCACACTGACTTTATTTTTTAAGCGGTCGGGCGACAACCACCCCACTCACCCGCCTAGATCAAATCCATTCAATGTACATCTAAGCATGTACGAGTGTACATAGCGGACTACAGAGGTTAAGTTGGAGATTGGGTTAAGATTTGCTGTAACTATAGATGAATGGGCGTACATGTAGTTACATAGCGTATGCGCGTAATACAAGTTAAGAATGTCAAGCATTCAATCTTCCGAAATCTTGAAGCCACAGTCAAAGCGAATCGACAAAAAATGAAAGCAATAAATCTATTGAAACCAATTCAGCCAATCACAGGTGCGCAGGTGTTTCTTGAGAGGGGAGGCGGCTGAACTGAAAGCGGATGGAGAATTCCTGCGTATAAAAACAGTGGGAGTTTTATTGACATTGAGTTATCCTCCAATCTGGCTTTACCGAGAATTTTATCATTCGAACCAAATTGAAAGAAGCAAAACTAATAGAATTTGTAAGTAATTTGCTCACTGTTTGAAGGGGCTGCTTTCTATTTGATCAATGCCTTCTTCTTTTATTCCTATGAGGATAACTACAAAATAATTCAATTTTATTAAAACTCCATCTTACAGCTCAATGCTGTCGTCATCAAACGGTGTGGACTCAGTCTGCTCGGACCTCCTTGGCAGCGACCGCCAATGTCGCCTCTTCGCCTCGATGAAGCTGGCCAGCATCGCCCGGACGGATGTCCCATTCGTCATCCCCAGCCTCCCGCGGCGTCGAGCCGACAGAAACCAGATCGGACGCATTGATCCGAGTCTCTACCTGAACTTCGATCAGGACGAATTGTACGAAGTGACGGACGATCACATTGGCCGACTGTGGTTCCGGGTTCGATTTCTTGTGAAAGAGGCCAAACTGGAGGTGGGCATATTGAAGGCCAGGAATTTGTACAACAAGGCCAGACGCTTCTCCAATCAAACCTGCTCGGTTAGCTTCGCTATTGAACTGCCGCCACTGCGCAATCGGATTTGTTATACCCGAGTGCGGAAAAACAACAGTAACCCGGATGTGAACGAGACATTCTTCTTTGATGTGAGCCGGCATTCGACTGAACGATAAGTGTCAGTCTGTGATTAGTGGCTTGTCAGGAGTTCAGTAGGAGTTCAATAGAGTGTCAGTAGGAGTTCAATAGAGTGTCAGTAGGAGCTCAGTAGAGTGTCAGTAGGAGCTAAGTATAGTGTCAGTAGGAGTTCAGTAGAGTGTCAGTAGGAGCTAAGTAGAGTGTCAGTGGGAGTTCGGTAGAGTGTCAGTAGGAGTTCAGTAGAGTGTCAGTAGGAGTTCAATAGAGTGTCAGTAGGAGCTCAGTAGAGTGTCAGTAGGAGCTCAGTAGAGTGTCAGTAGGAGCTAAGTATAGTGTCAGTGGGAGTTCGGTAGAGTGTCAGTAGGAGTTCAGTAGAGTGTCAGTAGGAGTTCAGTAGAGTGTCAGTAGGAGGTCAGTAGAGTGTCAGTAGGAGCTCAGTAGAGTGTCAGTAGGAGCTCAGTAGAGTGTCAGTAGGAGCTAAGTATAGTGTCAGTGGGAGTTCGGTAGAGTGTCAGTAGGAGTTCAGTAGAGTGTCAGTAGGAGGTCAGTAGAGTGTCAGTAGGAGCTCAGTAGAGTGTCAGTAGGAGCTAAGTATAGTGTCAGTGGGAGTTCGGTAGAGTGTCAGTAGGAGTTCAGTAGAGTGTCAGTAGGAGGTCAGTAGAGTGTCAGTAGGAGGTCAGTAGAGTGTCAGTAGGAGTTCAGTAGAGTGTCAGTAGGAGGTCAGTAGAGTGTCAGTAGGAGCTAAGTATAGTGTCAGTGGGAGTTCGGTAGAGTGTCAGTAGGAGGTCAGTAGAGTGTCAGTAGGAGCTAAGTATAGTGTCAGTGGGAGTTCGGTAGAGTGTCAGTAGGAGTTCAGTAGAGTGTCAGTAGGAGGTCAGTGGAATGTCAGTAGGAGCTCAGTAGAGTGTCAGTAGGAGTTCAATAGAGTGTCAGTAGGAGTTCAGTAGAGTGTCAGTTGGAGTTCAGTAGAGTGTCAGTAGGAGCTCAGTAGAGGGTCAGTAGGAGTTCAGTAGAGTGTCAGTAGGAGTTCAGTAGAGTGTCAGTAAGTGTTCAGTAGAGTGTCAGTAGGAGTTCAGTAGAGTGTCAGTAGGAGTTCAGTGGAATGTCAGTAAGAAGTCAGCAGTGTCAGTAAGAAGCCAATGTTAGTAAGATTCAGCAGTATGTCAGAAGAAGATCATTTTCGGTAGGGCAATATGCCTTAAATTTGTCTGCGCAATCTCAGCAGCGACCTCAGAAAAATATTCGTCGCAATGTGATCAGAGCTACCAATGAATTTTCTTTCTTGAAAGAAGAAAATTTCCTTTCATCTTTATCACTCGAGTTGTTCTTAGGTGTCAAATGATTTGGCATTTCAAATAAGTAAATAATTCAAATTTGATTAATTCCCTCCGAATCTGAGAGGCGTCGCGTGCCAGCCAAAAGAGGATCCAGAAACTTGACCTGGTCCTGGGGGCTTTTTTACTGAAAGCGCACGCAACCATGCTGGGTGTTGCCTTGATTGATAAATAAAACTGGCTAGCTATCGGAGAAAAAGACAGATTAGCTTGCAATGTACTCTGGAATTTTCAGTACCAATTGGAAATGCTGAATAGTTTTAATTGAGTTTTACCTGTTTAGCGGACAGCGATCTGGGGAGCGCTCGGCTGGTCACTGGGACACTCAAACGTTAAGATCCTCAGAGCTTAGTAGACTGCGAAGTTACTATACATCAATGAGCTGTAAAACGAGATATTTTTGTGTCCAAACTGTTAGAAAAATGTAACACCTCAGATTTCAGTGTCTAACAGACAGAAGCCTCTGTAACACCTCAGATTTCAGTGTCTAACAGACAGAAGCCTCTGTAACACCTCAGATTTCAGTGTCTAACAGACAGAAGCCTCTGTAACACCTCAGATTTCAGTGTCTAACAGACAGAAGCCTCTGTAACACCTCAGATTTCAGTGTCTAACAGACAGAAGCCTCTGTAACACCTCAGATTTCAGTGTCTAACAGACAGAAGCCTCTGTAACACCTCAGATTTCAGTGTCTAACAGACAAAAGCCTCTGTAACACCTCAGATTTCAGTGTCTAACAGACAGAAGCCTCTGTAACACCTCAGATTTCAGTGTCTAACAGACAAAAGCCTCTGTAACACCTCAGATTTCAGTGTCTAACAGACAGAAGCCTCTGTAACACCTCAGATTTCAGTGTCTAACAGACAGAAGCCTCTGTAACACCTCAGATTTCAGTGTCTAACAGACAAAAGCCTCTGTAACACCTCAGATTTCAGTGTCTAACAGACAGAAGCCTCTGTAACACCTCAGATTTCAGTGTCTAACAGACAGAAGCCTCTGTAACACCTCAGATTTCAGTGTCTAACAGACAGAAGCCTCTGTAACACCTCAGATTTCAGTGTCTAACAGACAGAAGCCTCTGTAACACCTCAGATTTCAGTGTCTAACAGACAGAAGCCTCTGTAACACCTCAGATTTCAGTGTCTAACAGACAGAAGCCTCTGTAACACCTCAGATTTCAGTGTCTAACAGACAAAAGCCTCTGTAACACCTCAGATTTCAGTGTCTAACAGACAGAAGCCTCTGTAACACCTCAGATTTCAGTGTCTAACAGACAAAAGCCTCTGTAACACCTCAGATTTCAGTGTCTAACAGACAGAAGCCTCTGTAACACCTCAGATTTCAGTGTCTAACAGACAGAAGCCTCTGTAACACCTCAGATTTCAGTGTCTAACAGACAAAAGCCTCTGTAACACCTCAGATTTCAGTGTCTAACAGACAGAAGCCTCTGTAACACCTCAGATTTCAGTGTCTAACAGACAGAAGCCTCTGTAACACCTCAGATTTCAGTGTCTAACAGACAGAAGCCTCTGTAACACCTCAGATTTCAGTGTCTAACAGACAGAAGCCTCTGTAACACCTCAGATTTCAGTGTCTAACAGACAGAAGCCTCTGTAACACCTCAGATTTCAGTGTCTAACAGACAGAAGCCTCTGTAACACCTCAGATTTCAGTGTCTAACAGACAGAAGCCTCTGTAACACCTCAGATTTCAGTGTCTAACAGACAAAAGCCTCTGTAACACCTCAGATTTCAGTGTCTAACAGACAGAAGCCTCTGTAACACCTCAGATTTCAGTGTCTAACAGACAGAAGCCTCTGTAACACCTCAGATTTCAGTGTCTAACAGACAGAAGCCTCTGTAACACCTCAGATTTCAGTGTCTAACAGACAGAAGCCTCTGTAACACCTCAGATTTCAGTGTCTAACAGACAGAAGCCTCTGTAACACCTCAGATTTCAGTGTCTAACAGACAGAAGCCTCTGTAACACCTCAGATTTCAGTGTCTAACAGACAGAAGCCTCTGTAACACCTCAGATTTCAGTGTCTAACAGACAAAAGCCTCTGTAACACCCCACATCTCAGTGTCTAACAGACAGAAGCCTCTTTAACACACCAAGATCTCAGTGTCTAACAGACAGATGCCTCTTTAACATCCCAGATCTAACAAAATAATCCACTGTTATCACTAGCAATCTACCATCTACGAACACTCCAGGTGGACAAAGACTTTCTAAAAAAGTGCAGCCTTCACTTTGTCGCCATGGACTCGCTGCCAGACGGTCGGCAAAAAACGCTGGGTCAAGCCGTGTTCAGCATGCGCGAGCTCGGGTCCAGACGCGCCGAGGCTGGCGTCCCCCTGACGGCCTGGCGCGATCTGAGCGTCTCCTTGCCTGGTCGAATTTTCAACGACTTTTCCGTGACGGTTTTGAATGGCAGTGTTGGCCTGGTGAGGCTGAACTGCAGCTACTATGAGCAGCTGGAGCGGCTGGTGGTGACTGTTGACGAGACCAGACAGATCAAGGATTGCCAGAATAAAGGTGGGCTGCTCATTGAATCGCTTATTGATCATTCTGAATCTCATGGTTGATTATTATTTATCTCATGGTTGATCATTCTGAATCTCATGGTTGATTATTATTTATCTCATGGTTGTTCATTCTGAATCTCATGGTTGATTATTCTTAATCTCGTGGTTGATCATTCTGAATCTCGTGGTTGATCATTCAGAATATCATGGTTGACCATTCTGAATCTCATAGTTGATCATTCTGAATCTCATAGTTGATCATTCTGAATCTCATGGTTGATCATTCTGAATCTCGTGGTTGATCATTCTGAATCTCATCGTTGATCATTCTGAATCCCGTGGTTGATCATTCTGAATCTCAAAGTTGATCATTCTGAATCTCATAGTTGATCATTCTGAATCTCACCGTTGATCATTCTGAATCTCATAGTTGATCATTCTGAATCTCGTGGTTGATCATTCTGAATCTCATAGTTGATCATTCTGAATCTCATGGTTGATCATTCTGAATCTCGTGGTTGATCATTCTGAATCTCAAAGTTGATCATTCTGAATCTCATCGTTGATCATTCTGAATCTCAAAGTTGATCATTCTGAATCTCAAAGTTGATCATTCTGAATCTCATGGTTGATCATTCTGAATCTCGTGGTTGATCATTCTGAATCTCATGGTTGATAATTGTGAATCACATGTTGAATCAATCTGAATCTCGTGTTTGACCATTGAACTATTTAATCCTAGCTTAAACGAAAGAGAAATCTAAATTCCGTCGATCTACGGACCCAAATTTTTACATCTTTGACAAGAGGTCAGTTATTCTATAAACAATAATTTACCTTAAGTACTTAATTCCGCGCCACAAAAAATGCATTTTCTCTGAAAAATTTAATTATAATCTTCAGAAGTTGGATCTATTCTAGTTGTTGTTTATCGAGGAAATTAATCGTTAAAACGAAATTAAATACACGTTCTGATCTATTTTACAACGCAACCGTGGTCGAACTAAGCAAATTTGAAATCCAATTTCCTATTTGGCCACGTCATTTAAGGCACACAATAGCCAAAATAATACACTTTCTTAGAATTCATGACTTTTCCCTGTAACCAAAGAAAAGATTTCTCCTTCTAGTACAATTCCTTTACCGCCCTTCCTTAACTCTTGTTGCCTCCCACTGAATCTATCTAAATGGGATTGGAAAAACTTTGAGTAAACACCTGGTTCCTACAATTTGCGTAGGATCAGGTGCGTGCTAGTCCGTAAAATTGGTTTGTTTACCAACTATTGGCAAGTCCGCTTTCACTTTTACAGTATCCTCACCGATCTCTCAATCTCTGATTGTAATCCCAAATCCCCATTCTATTCCTTAAATCCCATCGAGTCTCACTAAAATCCCAAATCCCGATTCTAATCCTCAAATCACATCGAGTGTCGAGTCTCAATGAAATCCCAAATCCTGATTCTAATCCTCAGATCCCATCGAGTCTCAATCAAATCCCACATCCTGATTATAATCCTCAAATCCCATTGAGTCTCACAGTATTCCCAAATCCAGATTCCCATCCTTAAATCCCATCGATTGTCACTGAAATTCCAAATCCCCATTCTATTCCTCAAATCCCATCGAGTGTCACTGAAATCTCAGATCCCAGTTATAATCCTCAAATCACATTGAGTCTTACTGTATTCCCAAATACTGACTCTCATTTTCAAATCCACCCACCCTTATAATCGGAAGGTCGTGGGTTCGTGCGCCAACTGATGTAGGCACAAAATCGGGTATCAGTTTGAGCTGGGAAAATTAAGGCTTGACTGAGCAGCTGTACACAGCCCTCGGATACGCCGCGCAGCTACATGTTACATGTAGTTCTCTAGGCCCTAATCCGACATCACTCCCAACCTAAAATCCCATTGCAGACATCTGCATCAGGCTGAAGCTCCACCTACCGGATGGCCGTTTCGAGAACAAGCAGTCCTCAATGCGTCTCTGCAGCCCGAACGGATCGGTCAGATTCAACGAATCATTCCAATTCCGCCTGGCTCGCGACCAGATCAAGGAGATGAAGCTCAGCCTCGCCATCGCGTGTTCAACCGCCGCAGCCACCACGGCTGCCGCCTGCGAAGTAGGCAACAGCAGATTCAAAAGCGCCGCCGAATTCAAGACCGTCGGCCGGGTGACAGTCAGCGCGTCAGGAGGAGGACTCGGGGGCGGCGGCGGCTGTGGCTGTGGCGATTCCGACGGAGCGGAGATGCTGCGAGAGGCGCTGGCGGGACAGGCGGCAAGGAAGGCGGCTCCGTCTAGCGCCTGGCTGACGGTGCTCGCTCCGGGCTGGCGTCACGACTGAGACAGGCAACGACTCACAGCTGACGAATTGAATTATTTTTACTTGTCTACTTTTTAGTATTTTCTTATTTTTTTAAAATACTGAATTGCTTAAGTGTCTTTGTTTTAACTCACGTCTCGTAACCGGCCGCAATAACAATAGAAAAATTAAAGCGGTTAAAATTTTACAACAAACGGAATTGATTGCGCCTTTTTGAAAGATAAGATGCATCACATAGCACCCTACTGTCGCACCAAGCACCCCACACCTACCGCCTCAACCAACACCCCACTGCCTCACCCAACACCCCACTGCCTCAACCAACACCCCCACTGCCTCAACCAACACCACACTGCCTCAACCAACACCCCCACTGCCTCACCCAACACCACACTGCCTCAACCAACACCCCCACTGCCTCAGCCAGCACCCCACTGCCTCAGCCAACACCCCACTGCCTCAGCCAACACCCCCACTGCCTCAGCCAGCACCCCACTGCCTCAGCCAGCACCCCACTGCCTCAGCCAGCACCCCACTGCCTCAGCCAGCACCCCACTGCCTCAGCCAGCACCCCACTGCCTCAGCCAGCACCCCACTGCCTCAGCCAGCACCCCCACTGCCTCACTCAACAACCCACCGCCTTTCCGCAGCATTTAAAATGCAGCAGTCTAAAGTCGATGAAAAAAAAATTGAGACAATAGGAAAAACAATAAATTCGTAAAATGTGTTGCTATGATAAGTGTCACATCGAAATTGCACTAAGCTGTTGTAAAACACTGAATATTACAAACATGATTTATTTTCATCTTTAATATTCTTAGGATAATTAAATTAGCAAAAGCACAAGCACTGGTGATTACTATGCTGATAGCAGTAGTAAAGTACGCTTCAATACATGTAAAATATAATATGTTTTGTTTGCGACCAGCAAGTATAAGACGAACACTGACTAGACGTTATAACAAAAATTATAGTACATTTATAATAATAATGCATCGCTGTTACGCACAATATTTTTCTATACATAAGCAGCAGCTGCAAAGCATATATAATCTGAGCAAAATATTTTGTGACGCTTTTTAACTACGTACGAGTACATAATGCACATGCAAAAATTTTTTGATTGTCAGCCGACTGCAGGGTGCAGAGCTCATGAATGAGGAATATTAAATAAAATCTATTTTGCTCTCCTATCTGTCCCTATATTTACCTGCCCAGTCTACGTCTATTTATCTCTCTTGTCTACCTCTATTAATCTCCCCTGTCTGCCTCTATAAATCTCCCCTGTTTACCTGTCTATTAATCTCCCCTGTCTACCTTGCCTAACCTCCCCTGTCTAACTCTATTTATCTCCCCTGTCTAACTCTCTTAATCTCCCCTGTCTACCTGTCTATTAATCTTCCCTGTCTACCTCTATAAATCTCCCCTGTCTATCTCTATTTATCTCCCCTGTCTAACCCATTTTCTCCCTGTCTACCTTGCCTGTCTACCCTGTCTAACTCTATTTATCTCCCCTGTCTTCTACATTTTTACATCCTGTATCCATCTTTAAATTTAGTCATAGGTAATGAAAAAATAATAAAACTTTAAATATTTCACCATGCGAAAGCAAATAAAGTCGAAGCTAGCATTATATAGAATATTTTTGAAACAGGAAAAATGGAAAATAAATACAAATTCGCAGTTTAGGTAATTATATTAAATGAAACACCAAATACGCTACTCATAAGAAAATGAGTAAGTAGTAAAATAGGAAAAATTGCCAATTTCAAACTATTAATGATTTTCATTGGATTGCATTGATGAAAGCGAAGATTTTTAACAAAACTTTAGGAAAGGATGATAATTTTAATGCCAAGTTGCGATGCTTCCATGATCTAAGCTACGAGCTTAATGAATTATAATGCCCCCTACTACTCTGCACGAATATTGCACAATGAAAGCTGCAAAAATTAATAATTACTTGACTTGTAAAACAAGGGATAAACTAGAGACGAATAGAGATGAATATCAAAAAATGATTTTATCAAGCATAAATAGGTTTTAAACTAAACGTGAGATGCTTGCAATATGACGCTTAGAAAGGGAAACAATCCGATTAACAATAATTATAAAAAAACCAAGTGATTGCGGGTAAGGAGATCGACTAGTAATATTGGGATCAAAAATACAGATCAAGCTAATGAGAGCTAGTATGATACCTTGGATTGGGGAAAATGATGATCAGAACTATAATTCATGGGATTTTGAGAAGGGGATGATTTAAATTTTGGGATTTAGCAAAGAGGATCATTTAAAATTGGAAGATTTAGAAATTTCGGGATTAAATATTTGTGACATTTGTAAAATCGAGGGATTTGAGAGAGGGGATAACACTAAAACTGGTATATTTATGAATCGAGGGATTTAAGAGAGGGGATAACACTAAAACTGGGATATTTATGAATCGAGGGATCTAAGAGAGGGGATAACACTAAAATTGGGATATTTATGAATCGAGGGATTTAAGAGAGGGGATAACACTATAATAGGGACATTTACGAATCGAGTGATTTAAGAGAGGGGATAACACTAAAATAGGGATATTTATGAATCGAGGGATTTAAGAGAGGGGATAACACTAAAACTGGGATATTTATGAATCGAGGGATCTAAGAGAGGGGATAACACTAAAATTGGGATATTTATGAATCGAGGGATTTAACAATGAGGATAACTCTAAAAATTGGGATATTTATGAATCGAGGGATTTAAGAGAGGGGATAACACTAAAACTGGGATATTTATGAATCGAGGGATCTAAGAGAGGGGATAACACTAAAATTGGGATATTTATGAATCGAGGGATTTAAGAGAGGGGATAACACTATAATAGGGACATTTACGAATCGAGTGATTTAAGAGAGGGGATAACACTAAAATAGGGATATTTATGAATCGAGGGATTTAAGAGAGGGGATAACACTAAAACTGGGATATTTATGAATCGAGGGATCTAAGAGAGGGGATAACACTAAAATTGGGATATTTATGAATCGAGGGATTTAAGAGAGGGGATAACACTATAATAGGGACATTTACGAATCGAGTGATTTAAGAGAGGGGATAACACTAAAATAGGGATATTTATGAATCGAGGGATTTAAGAGAGGGGATAACACTATAATAGGGACATTTACGAATCGAGTGATTTAAGAGAGGGGATAACACTAAAATAGGGATATTTATGAATCGAGAGATTTAAGAGGGGATAACACTACCATAGGGATATATTTTTGAATCCAGGGATTTAAGGGAGGGGATACCTTTAAAGTTGGGATGTTTATGAATCGAGGGATTTAACAATGAGGATAACTCTAAAAATTGGGATATTTATGAGTCGCAGAATCAAGAAAATGGGGACCAGTTATTCTACAAGCCCAAGATCAGGCAGATTTCGGGTCCCCGGCGCCATCGAGCCCGGCCGTTCTGGCGGGGCTGCTCACCGTGGGCGTCCGGACGCTGTGCAAATCGTCGTCGGCCTCCAGGCTGGCCGTGGGCGCCTCCAACCGGCGCATCGGCAGCGACCCATCTGGCCGGCTCGGCACCACTAGAGCGTCCGGGACGTCCTCCAGCTGGTCCAGATCGTCCAGATCGCTCAGCCTCAGATTGGCGGCCGCCTCGTCGTCATTGAAAGCCGAGGTGGTCCTGGCGCCGTTCTCCTGCTGCTGCTGCTGCTGCGGCGTCAACGGCAGCGCCGACTGCAGATTCGGCCGACGCGACGAGGAGGAGTTGCCGAGGCTGCCTGGCGGCAGGTTGCTGGCCAGAGCGTCGCAGGTGTCGAAAACCAGGTTCTGGGTTTTTGGTTGGAGGGGAGGGATAGTTTGTCGGTCTAATTCTTCAGCAGAAAGGGAGAAGTTATCAAAAAGTTAAGGCTTATTGAACAAAACGGATCGCCATCAATTTTGGAGGCGATTGTTTGAAATTGAAAAAAAAATCGATTCTAAGAAATCGAGTGAAAAAAACTTGTATTTCTTAGAAACCGAGTTATAATTTTTCTTAGAAAGAGAGTGAGAGACGATTCTTAGAAATTTACAAAAAATGCGATTCTTGGAAATTCTTTCGAAAGTAAAAGCGAGTTTTTGGAAAAATATAGGATTCTTAGAAAAAGAATCTGATATGATACTTTAAAACATTGGCTCGAAGTCAATTCTTAGAAATTGAGCCAAGAAAATTAGGCTTGAAAACACTTTCAGATAAAAAAAGATAAAACAAAACAATAAACTTAGGCAAAGCATCAGCCAGCTCACCTTCAAATCCTCAGTCATGAACAGCTCCCTGCCAGGCGTGCCATCATTAGTGCTCAAGTCGTATGAGAAGCAGATGAATATCGCGTCAATAACGAACTAAAAAAAAGTTACGCAAACTTAATTTATTGCGATAAAATAGACCCAAACAATACCAATAGAAAGTAACGCAGCTCACCTCAAATACGGATAGAAAACAGTGCGCCACAAGAAATGAAAATGTGGCAACAAGAACAATAGGCAACGGGAAGAATCTAATGCTCTTGTCGGTCCATTTTAACTGAAATTATTATGGGATGCATTCAATTGCGTTTGGTCAGCTTTCAAATCGAATCTGCAACAGTCTGTGAACAATCAGATCCCAAGGGGAACAGACTGTGAACAATCAGATCCCTAAGGGGAACAGTCTGTGAACAATCAGATCCCTAAGGGGAACAGTCTGTGAACAATCAGATCCCAAGGGGAACAGTCTGTGAACAATCAGATCCCTAAGGGGAACAGTCTGTGAACAATCAGATCTCTAAGGGGAACAATCTGTGAACAATCAGATCCCTAAGGGGAACAGTCTGTGAACAATCAGATCCCAAGGGGAACAGTCTGTGAACAATCAGATCCCAAGGGGAACAGTCAGTGAACAATCATATCCCAAGGGGAACAGTCTGTGAACAATCAGATCCAAAGGGGAACAGTCTGTGAACAATCAGATTCCTAAGGGGAACAGTCTGTGAACAATCAGATCTCTAAGGGGAACAATCTGTGAAAAATCAGATCCCTAAGGGGAACAGTCTGTGAACAATCAGATCTCTAAGGGGAACAGTCTGTGAACAATCAGATCCCTAAGAGGAACAGTCTGTGAACAATCAGATCCCAAGGGGAACAGTCTGTGAACAATCAGATCCCTAAGGGGAACAGTCTGTGAACAATCAGATCCCAAGGGGAACAGTCTGTGAACAATCAGATCCCTAAGGGGAACAGTCTGTGAACAATCAGATCCCTAAGGGGAACAGTCTGTGAACAATCAGATCCCAAGGGGAACAGTCTGTGAACAATCAGATCCCAAGGGGAACAGTCTGTGAACAATCAGATCCCTAAGGGGAACAGTCTGTGAACAATCAGATCCAAAGGGGAACAGTCTGTAAACAATCAGATCCCTAAGGGGAACAGTCTGTGAACAATCAGATCTCTAAGGGGAACAGTCTGTGAACAATCAGATCTCTAAGGGGAACAGTCTGTGAACAATCAGATCCCTAAGGGGAACAGTCTGTGAACAATCAGATCCCTAAGGGAAACAGTCTGTGAACAATCAGATCCCAAGGGGAACAGCCTGTGAACAATCAGATACATAACGGGAACAGTCTGTGAACAATCACATACCCAAAGTGAACAGTGTGAACAATCAGATACCCAACGTGAACAGTCTGTGAACAATCAGATACTCAACATAAACATTCATTGAACAATCAGATACCCAACGTGAACAGTCTGTGAACAATCAGATACCCAACGTGAACAGTCTGTGAACAATCAGATACTCAACGTAAACATTCATTGAACAATCAGATACCCAACGTGAACAGTCTGTGAACAATCAGATACTCAACGTAAACATTCATTGAACAATCAGATACCCAACGTGAACAGCCTGTGAACAATCAGATACCCAACGTGAACATTCATTGAACAATCAGATACCCAACGTGAACATTCATTGAACAATCAGATACCCAACGTGAACAGTCTGTGAACAATCAGATACCCAACGTGAACATTCATTGAACAATCAGATACCCAACGTGAACATTCATTGAACAATCAGATACCCAACGTGAACATTCATTGAACAATCAGATACCCAACGTGAACAGTCTGTGAACAATCAGATACCCAACGTGAACATTCATTGAACAATCAGATACCTAACGGGAACAGCCTGTGAACAATCAGATACCCAACGTGAACATTCATTGAACAATCAGATACCCAACGTGAACAGTCTGTGAACAATCAGATACCCAACGTGAACATTCATTGAACAATCAGATACCCAACGTGAACATTCATTGAACAATCAGATACCCAACGTGAACAGCCTGTGAACAATCAGATACCCAACGTGAACATTCATTGAACAATCAGATACCCAACGTGAACAGTCTGTGAACAATCAGATACCCAACGTGAACATTCATTGAACAATCAGATACCCAACGTGAACATTCATTGAACAATCAGATACCCAACGTGAACATTCATTGAACAATCAGATACCCAACGTGAACATTCATTGAACAATCAGATACCCAACGTGAACAGTCTGTGAACAATCAGATACCCAACGTGAACATTCATTGAACAATCAGATACCCAACGTGAACAGTCTGTGAACAATCAGATACCCAACGTGAACAGTCTGTGAACAATCAGATACCCAACGTGAACAGTCTGTGAACAATCAGATACCCAACGTGAACATTCATTGAACAATCAGATACCCAACGTGAACATTCATTGAACAATCAGATACCCAACATGAACAGTCTGTGAACAATCAGATACCCAACGTGAACATTCATTGAACAATCAGATACCCAACGTGAACAGTCTGTGAACAATCAGATACCCAACGTGAACAGTCTGTGAACAATCAGATACCCAACGTGAACAGTCTGTGAACAATCAGATACCCAACGTGAACATTCATTGAACAATCAGATACCCAACGTGAACAGTCTGTGAACAATCAGATACCAACGTGAACATTCATTGAACAATCAGATACCCAACGTGAACAGTCTGTGAACAATCAGATACCCAACGTGAACATTCATTGAACAATCAGATACCCAACGTGAACATTCATTGAACAATCAGATACCCAACGTGAACAGTCTGTGAACAATCAGATACCCAACGTGAACATTCATTGAACAATCAGATACCCAACGTGAACAGTCTGTGAACAATCAGATACTCAACGTGAACAGTCTGTGAACAATCAAACCCCTAATTTAAACAATCGAATCAGCAGGCAAACAGCCAGTGAACAATAGAAATCCCGTGAACAGTAACAGTAACGCGAGCGTGAACAAATCCCAAGCCTCACCATGAGCAGCACGGTGCAGACGATGGTGCAGGCGGCGGACACGGCTAGTTTAGCAGTCAGCAGGACAAAATCGCCAGCCGAATTGAGCGCAGCCAGACGCAGCGAGGCGTGCTTGTTGCTAAGCAGATCCGATGCCACGCTGGCTGCTGGCCAGAAGGATTCGCCGGTGAGGGCGGCAGCGGCCAGAGCCGATTTGTTCAATCGGCGGCATCGAGCGCAGCAGGCGCCGGGGCCGCCGCAGGCTTTCTGATTGCGTAGTCGCTTGTGCGACCAGATCAGGGCCCAGCGGGGCACGCGGGTGACCGCGATGACTAGACAGGCCACGGCTACGGTGCCTGCGGAGGGCGATTTAGGAGTAATTGTTTTGGCGCCGGGGGCGATTGTTTTTGGGGTTTAGGAGCGATTTTTAAGGAGGTTTCGGGGCAATTCTTTAGAGGGTTTAAGGGTTGCCTTTGCCTTTAGGGGATTTAGGGGCGATTCTTCACGGAGTTTAGGGGCTGATTCTTTATGGGGGGTTAGGGGTGATTCCTTATGGTGTTTAGGGGCGATGCTTCATGGGGTTTAGGGCTGATTCTTTAGGGGGGTTTACGGGCGATTCTTTAAGGGGTTTAGGGACGATTCTTTAGGGGGGTTTAGGGGCTGATTCTTTAAGGGGTTTAGGGGCTGATTCTTTAAGGGGTTTAGGGGCGATTCTTTAATGGGTTTAAGGGCGATTCTTTAGGGGGGTTTACGGGCGATTCTTTAAGGGGTTTAGGGACGATTCTTTAGGGGGGTTTAGGGGCGATTTTTTAGAGGGTTAAGGGGCTGATTCTTTAAGGGGTTTAGGGGCGATTCTTTAATGGGTTTAGGGACGATTCTTTAGGGGGGTTTAGGGGCGATTTTTTAGAGGGTTTAGGGGCTGATTCTTAAAGGGGTTTAGGGGCGATTCTTTAATGGGTTTAAGGGCGATTCTTTAGGGGGGTTTAGGGGCGATTTTTTAGAGGGTTTAGGGGCTGATTCTTAAAGGGGTTTAGGGGCGATTCTTTAATGGGTTTAAGGGCGATTCTTTAGGGGGGTTTAGGGGCGATTTTTTAGAGGGTTTAGGGGCTGATTCTTAAAGGGGTTTAGGGGCTGATTCTTAAAGGGGTTTAGGGGCGATTCTTTAATGGGTTTAGGGACGATTCTTTAGGGGGGTTTAGGGGCGATTTTTTAGAGGGTTTAGGGGCTGATTCTTAAAGGGGTTTAGGGGCGATTCTTTAATAAGTTTAAGGGCGATTCTTTAGGGGGTTTAGGGGCGATTCTATATAGGTATTTACGGGCGATTCTTTTGGAAGGATTTAGGGGCGATTCTTAAGGGAGAATCAGGGCGATTTTTCAGGACTTTTAGGGCGATTATTTAGCAGGAGCTAAGAGCAGCTTAGGGCTACTTTAAGCGAAGTTTATTTGGTATTCTTCAGGTTGATTTAGAGATCTTCACCCTTGCCCTCTGGCGATAGACTTCAGGCGCAATTCTTCAGTCGGTAAACGAATTAGAAACTCACCCAGCCGACGCCAGATCAGATCGGCAACAGCCGAAGCCACTGGCCACTTCCCACTATGCCTATCGTCTTTGTAGTACCAGCCGCAGGCGACCCGACCAAGCAAATACTGCTGACAGGCCAGGGCGTATTCGCCAAGCCACAGCAAGCCGATCACGTGATAGATCCACATCCAGGACACCCAGGATGGACGATCCATAGCCAGACAAGGTTTAGTCGGCTCTCTAATAAGACTGTCATTCTGATCGCGACTAATAATCATTCTCGGCTCGCTGCGAGGCAGAGCTGACGTAGATATAAAGGCTAAAATCCAGAGCCACAAGGCGAACAGGCAGCCCAGTAGGAGACAGGTGACCACGGGCAGCACGCACAGCTGTGGCACGGAGCCGACGCATTTGGCCGCTTGGACAAAGAGCGGACCAACGTAGCGAGCTCTGGAGCAGACGATGCAGATGCAGCATAGCAGTACTATGAGTAGTATGGTGCTCACTATGGACAGGACTAGAAAGGCGTCCTCGTTCTGCGTCTCCAAGTCTAGCAGGGGGAATTTTCTGTAATTGAAACGGGATTGGGTAAACGGCGTGAGTAACTATACTTATAATTACAGAGTTAAACGCCTCGTCATCTAATTAGATTATCTAAGTAATGAAAAACTTCACTCACATCGCCTCCTTGGCGTCCAGCTGACTTTTCTGATCGGCGAACACCCACCAGATCAGGGCGGTGGCGCTGCTGCACAGGCAGGCGCAGCTAACCAGCATGGCGTGCCCGGCCAGGCGAGGAAAGATTCGAACTCCGGCAACCAGCGAAGCGGATAGAAGGCCGCTTAAAGCGAACATGCATAGCAATAGAGGCCAAACAGTGTAGAGATCCGATAAGAGCAGGGAAAACTTCGGCGTGAGGTTTAGGTAGCCATAGATGTTGTTTAACTTCCAACTGCGGGATAAACGCAAACAGTTCCATAATAGAATTATCAAAATTAAAAGTATGGTCTTGGATTATAACATATAAATTTTTTTAATAAGGAGATAGAAATTCTGAGATCATGGGATAGAAATTCTGAAATCATTGGATAGGGATTCTGAGATCATGGGATAGGGATTCTGAGATCTTGGGGTATGGATTCTGAAATCATTGGATAGGGATTCTGAAATCATTGGATAGGGATTCTGAGATCATGGGATAGGGATTCTGAGATCATGGGATAGGGCTTCTGAGATCCTGCAGGGATTCTGAGATCATGGGATAGGGATTCTGAGATCATGGGATAGGGATTCTGAGATCATGGGATAGGGATTCTGAGATCTTGGGGTAGGGATTCTGAAATCATTGGATAGGGATTCTGAGATCATGGGATAGGGATTCTGAGATCTTGGGGTAGGGATTCTGAAATCATTGGATAGGGATTCTGAGATCATGGGATAGGGATTCTGAGATCTTGGGGTAGGGATTCTGATACCATGGGATAGGCAATTTGAAATCATGGGGTAGGGATTTGGAAAACATGGGGTAGGGATTTTGAAACTATAGTACGCTCGTATCATTTTACTGATACCATAAGATTATGCAATACTTAGTTTTAACAATCTGCCAGTTTTGTTAGGGTTCTTCAAATATAAATTCTATTTTTTTCGATGCCAAATTTCTCGAATGAAGCTGATACAGTTTAATGTATCAATAGTCCGTAGATACTTGAGTGCTAACACACTTCATACTAACATTATTAATATTATGCTTACTAATACTTTCAGCAGACGCTTCAATAATTAAACTAAACAAAACCGTAAGACATTGGGTTAGTTCCATCCGAGGGACACAGGAAGGCACATAGTTAAAATGCGCATTTTCTAGTAGTCTAATAGTGGGTCAAATTTAATTCGAGACACGGCAGAGATTCAAATAAGGCAGCCAGGCATAAAATAGTTTCAGATGCCCGGAAAAAAATGGTAGGTAGTAAAGCTGAATCTGCACGCATTGAAGTAAAGGGCTGACTTATCCTGTTATTTCGAATTATAGCATGCATACGGAATAGTCACGTAGCAATTAAATAAATCTTAATATAATTATTTTTCTGTTATGTTTCAAGAATGGTCTTTAAATCCACTAGATGCTTAATTGATAATGGCCTTTATATCTATTAGAATGGCTTTTATCTTTAAAAATGGCATTTATATCTATAAGAATGGCCTTTATATCTATAAGAATGGCCTTTACGAGCTATATCTATAAGAATGGTCTTAATATCTATTAGAATGGCCTTTATATCTATAACAATGGCCTTTCTATCTATTAGAATGGCTTTTATCTATAAAAATGGCATTTATATCTATAAGAATGGCCTTTTTATCTATAAGAATGGCCTTTATATCGATAAAGAATGGCCTTTATATCTATAAAGAATGGCCTTTATATCTATAAAGAATGGCCTTTATATCTATAAAGAATGGCCTTTATATCTATAAAGAATGGCCTTCATATCTTTAAAAAAGGCCTTCATATCTATAAGAAAGGCCTTCATATCGATAAAAATGGCTCTCATATCTATAAGAATGGCCTTTTTATCGATAAGAAAGGCCTTCATATCTATAAGAAAGGCCTTCATATCTATAAGAAAGGCCTTAATATCGATAAAAATGGCTTTCATATCTATAAGAATGGCCTTTTTATCTATAAGAACGGCATTTATATCTATAAGAATGGCCTTTATATCGATAAAGAATGGCCTTTATATCGATAAAGAATGGCCTTTATATCTATAAAGAATGGCCTTTATATCTTTAAGAAAGGCCTTCATATCTATAAGAAAGGCCTTCATATCGATAAAAATGGCTTTCATATCTATAAGAATGGCCTTTTTATCGATAAGAAAGGCCTTCATATCTATAAGAAAGGCCTTCATATCGATAAAAATGGCTTTCATATCTATAAGAGCGGCCTTTATATCTATAAGAATGGCGTTTATATCTATAAAGAATGGCCTTTATGTCTTTAAGAAAGGCCTTCATATCTTTAAGAAAGGCCTTCATATCGATAAAAATGGCTTTCATATGTATAAGAATGGCCTTTTTATCTATAAGAAAGGCCTTCATATCGATAAAAATGGCCTTTATATCTATAAGAACGGCCTTTATATCTATAAGAATGGCGTTTATATCTATAAGAACGGCCTTTATATCTTTAAGAATGGCCTTCATATCTATAAGAATGGCCCTTATATCTATTAGAATGGCCTTCATATCTATAAGAATGGCCCTTATATCTATAAGAATGGCCTTTATATCTATTAGAATGGCCATTATATCCACAATAATGGTCTTTAACTTGTACAACAGGATAAAAGCAACCAATACCAGCAACCAACAATCACCTGTTATTAGAATCGTTAGGCAATATATTAGACCGAATCCCGGCTGTGATGCACCGGCCATAGACCGGCTCCATCCGGCTAATTGGCGTGTCCGGACACGGCCCAGTGTACTTGTTCTGATGCGAAGCGTTGGCCAATAGCAAAGGAAAATCGTATTTGCAGTAGCTGATGTTGTCTCTGGTGAATACCTGCGGACAGGGTGTGTTATTGTCGCTGCATTTGAATTAGTACACTATAAATAGCTGCTTTGATTATACTATTTAAATAATTTAGGCTTTTTACTACGAGCGTAGCTCACTTCCTCATTTTTTGCTATTTAGGTTAATATTCTTCACTATTCTCGCTCCCATACAGTCTTTTACGCTATCCCACAGTTCCTCCCTTTCTCCCACAGTCCCTCCTCTTCTCCCACAGTCCTCCTCTTCTCCCACAGTCCTCCTCTTCTCCCACAGTCCCTCCTCTTCTCCCACAGTCCCTCCTCTTCTCCCAGTCCCTCCTCTTCTCCCACAGTCCCTCCTCTTCTCCCACAGTCCTCCCTTTCTTCTACAGTCCCTCCTTTTCTCCCAGTCCCTCCCCTTCACCCACAGTTCCTCCTCTTCTCCCACAGTCCCTCCTCTTCTTCCACAGTCCTCCCTTTCTTCCACAGTCTCTCCTTTTCTCCCACAGTTCCTCCTCTTCTCCCACAGTTCCTCCTCTTCTTCCACAGTTCCTCCTCTTCTCCCACAGTTCCTCCTCTTCTCCCACAGTCCCTACTCTTCTTCCACAGTCCTCCCTTTCTTCCACAGTCTCTCCTTTTCTCCCACAGTTCCTCCTCTTCTCCCACAGTTCCTCCTCTTCTTCCACAGTTCCTCCTCTTCTCCCACAGTTCCTCCTCTTCTCCCACAGTCCCTACTCTTCTCCCACAATTCCTCCTCTTCTCCCACAGTTCCTCCTCTTCTCCCACAGTCCCTCCTCTTCTCCCACAGTTCCTCCTCTTCTCCCACAGTTCCTCCTCTTCTTCCACAGTTCCTCCTCTTCTCCCACAGTTCCTCCTCTTCTTCCACAGTTCCTCCTCTTCTCCCACAGTTCCTCCTCTTCTCCCACAGTCCTCCCTTTCTTCCACAGTCCTCCCTTTCTTCCACAGTCCCTCCTCTTCTCCCACAGTCCCTCCTCTTCTCCTACAGTCCCTCCTCTTCTCCTACAGTCCCTCCTCTTCTCCCACAGTCCCTCCTCTTCTCCTACAGTCCCTCCTCTTCTCCCACAGTCCCTCCTCTTCTCCTACAGTCCCTCCTCTTCTCCTACAGTCCCTCCTCTTCTCCCACAGTCCCTCCTCTTCTCCCACAGTCCTCCCTTTCTTCCACAGTCCCTCCTTTTCTCCCAGTCCCTCCCCTTCACCCACAGTTCCTCCTCTTCTCCCACAGTCCCTCCTCTTCTTCCACAGTCCTCCCTTTCTTCCACAGTCTCTCCTTTTCTTCCACAGTTCCTCCTCTTCTTCCACAGTTCCTCCTCTTCTCCCACAGTTCCTCCTCTTCTTCCACAGTTCCTCCTCTTCTCCCACAGTTCCTCCTCTTCTCCCACAGTCCTCCCTTTCTTCCACAGTCCTCCCTTTCTTCCACAGTCCCTCCTCTTCTCCCACAGTCCCTCCTCTTCTCCTACAGTCCCTCCTCTTCTCCTACAGTCCCTCCTCTTCTCCTACAGTCCCTCCTCTTCTCCCACAGTCCCTCCTCTTCTCCTACAGTCCCTCCTCTTCTCCCACAGTCCCTCCTCTTCTCCTACAGTCCCTCCTCTTCTCCTACAGTCCCTCCTCTTCTCCCACAGTCCCTCCTCTTCTCCTACAGTCCCTCCTCTTCTCC
This sequence comes from Macrostomum cliftonense, assembly GCA_950096795.1. NCBI lineage: Eukaryota > Metazoa > Platyhelminthes > Macrostomidae > Macrostomum > Macrostomum cliftonense. The sequence continues at coordinate 5,462,325 of CATNEM010000162.1, forward strand.
TACAGTCCCTCCTCTTCTCCTACAGTCCCTCCTCTTCTCCTACAGTCCCTCCTCTTCTCCCACAGTCCCTCCTCTTCTCCTACAGTCCCTCCTCTTCTCCCACAGTCCCTCCTCTTCTCCTACAGTCCCTCCTCTTCTCCTACAGTCCCTCCTCTTCTCCCACAGTCCCTCCTCTTCTCCTACAGTCCCTCCTCTTCTCCTACAGTCCCTCCTCTTCTCCTACAGTCCCTCCTCTTCTCCTACAGTCCCTCCTCTTCTTCCACAGTTCCTCCTCTTCTCCCACAGTCCCTCCTCTTCTCCCACAGTCCCTCCTCTTCTCCCACAGTCCCTCCTCTTCTCCTACAGTCCATCCTCTTCTTCCACAGTCCCTCCTCTTCTCCTACAGTCCATCCTCTTCTTCCACAGTCCCTCCCTCTCTTACAGTTCCTCTCGATCTCCTACGTTCTGTACTAGAGGCTACAGCTCTCCTAATCTCTTACAGTCATTCCCTCTTTCCGACACCGCTCTCAATAAGGAATCCAAATTCAAATTCAAGACGGCAGTCAAGCAACGAATAAGCAAATTGCTAACCTGTTTCAGCTCCACCAGTGAGTCAATAGGCCTCTGCGGACATTTACTAACGCAAATGGACAGGGTGTTAGTGGCGAACAGGTCGCTAAAATGGAACAGATAGGGCTCTGCTCTGGTGTCTCGACCGCTCAAAGGAACGCCAGACACTTTTAAATTCCTATCGCTGCCGCACGTGTTGCCATAGCAATCGAATGGACTAAATAGTCGCTGCACGTCGCCCATGCACAATGCAAATCCCCCAACAATTAGCAGGCCGGCAAGGAAGACGCCGAAAGCCAGGCACCAGGGCCAATCCGAGCAGGCTGATTGACGCCGGCGACGCCGATCCAATGGATTTCGCGATTCGTTCGGATTTCCAGCCTCTCTGTCTAATCTGGCGCGCTCGCTGGCGCAACCGCCGCAGGCGAGACCCATGGTGTGCCCACAATGGTTTGTTTTGCGTCAGTTTTTTGCCGAGATATCAATGATGCCGAGGTACAAGATTGTTAAATCTTCTGTGCCTGTCTGCATAGGAAATTTAAACAAAACAGTACTTGAATTACAGTTAAACCACAGAAAGCAATACCTAGTTATTGACAGTTAGTAACATTCCTGTAGCAAAATGAAACTTAAAATAGCAAATTAAGTGATAATAGCAAGTAAAGTCTCTCAAATATAAAAAGTAGCTATGCCCTGCTTTTGCATGCACTTTTTATTTTATTACAGGATATAAAGCATAACTTTTTGCATACAAAAGAGCAATGCAAAAAAAACAATTTGAGAAAACGTTTATCAAATATCAAAACAAAAAGGGTACATATTCAATGCAAAACAGATGCAGAAATCAATTGTATCTCAATCGTGCATTTAATTGAACAAATTTGGCAGACAATTTTTTATTATATTTGAACTTTTTTATTCTTTCATGCCTACTTAAATAAAAATTTCTAAATAAAATAGATAGGCCTATGCTATAGAAAAAAATTCAAGAGGGAAAAGGATTCAAAACTACCTTTAATCAATGGTAACTTCATCTTTGACTCATATTATTTGAGAATATATTATTTTGGATTTTGTATTAGATAAAAAATCATACATAAAAAATATATGCATTAGAAACAAAGTGTTTTAACTTAGTCAGAGGTGATAATGATTTCCTAGCATTATGGGCAATAAATAGGAATTCATAGTAGAGGCTAGAGTGCTATATCATAGATAAGTAATTTGTAATTAGATTGACAAGTAGACCTTTGTAGACATTTGAATAAAGGTTCTTTCTTGGATAAAATCCAAATATATTGCCCATTTGATTGTGGTAGTTACTACATTTTAAATATGAATATCACCATTTTGATTTATGGCCTAATATCTTAAATATTTAAAGATCAACAATTTTAGAGAAAATTCATATATTCATATGTATTTTAGCGGCTCTCAAGAGCAAACGGAGAGAGAGCAAAACTTAATTTATTTTTTCTACGCACAAAGGTGTTATATAGCGCGCGACCAGAGGGCAAATGGGGAGGTGCGCATACGAAGCGTGAGTCAGTCAAAACAAGCTTAGCGGGCCGTCTGGCTGGGCGCACCAACGCCCCAGCTAAGCAGACTGATAGTTTCAGTGCAACTGCACTGATGTGAGCTGGCCTGGCTGCCACACAGCTCCCCCCAGCACCGAGCTATGTGCCGAAGGTCGTCGGGCGACACTGGCGAGGCGGCTGTCGGCGGCTGGGGAGGGCGGCCTTGCGCTGCGCAGTTGGCTTGGACTCGTCGGCCGAGGCAGCTGGGCCTGCTGGAGGAGGCGTCGCCGGCGGCTCAGCGCCAGCGGGCTGCCGCGGAGGGCGGCCTCTGGGTCGCAGGGCCGGCTTTGGGATTGGGCTGTCCGTGTCGATGACCGCCGGCTTCAGCCTATCGACGGCCACGCGGTCGCGCCTGGTGCCCAGGTCTAGCAGGAAGGTCTTTGCGTCCCGCTCGAGCACCTTGAATGGGCCGTCGTACGGCCGCTGCAGCGGAGGCCGATGGCCGTCGCGTCGGACGAAAACGAACGGGCAGGTGTCGAGCGCGGCGGGCCAGGCGGCGGCGCGGCTGCCATGGCGGGATGTCGGAGGCGGCCGGAACGCCTGCACGTGACCGCGGAGCCGGGCGAGGAACTGGTCGTGATCGTCGGCGGGCGGGGCGGGCTGCAGACACTCGCCAGGCACACTGAGGGGCGCCCCGTAGACCAGCTCGGCCGACGACGCCGGCAGGTCCTCCTTGGGGGCCGTCCGGATGCCGAGCAGCACCCAGGGTAGCTCGCTGACCCAGGCCGGTCCCGACAGCCGCGCCATGAGGGAGGCCTTCAGCTGCCGGTGGAACCGCTCGACCAGCCCGTTGCTCTGCGGATGGAAGGCCGTGGTCCGGTGCAGCTGCATGCCGAGCAGCCTGGAGACGTTGGCCCACAGCTGCGACGTGAACTGGGAGCCGCGGTCGGAGGTGATGTCGCTCGGCACGCCGAACCGGGCGATCCAGTGGGCGATGAAGGCCGAGGCGCACGCTGCAGCTGAAGTGTCGGTCATCGGGATCGCCTCTGGCCAGCGGGTGAAGCGGTCCACGATCGTCAGCAGGTGCGTGAAGCCTTGCGAAGACGGCAGAGGCCCCACCAGGTCAACGTGCACGTGGGCGAAGCGCTGGTCCGGGACGCGGATGCTGTCCACCGGGGCGGCGACGTGCCGCTGCACCTTGGCCGTCTGGCAGGCGACGCAGGCGCGGGCCCACCGGCTGATGTCCGTGTTCATGCCGGCCCACACGAACTTGGCGGCGACGAGGCGCCGCGTGCTGCGGACCGACGGGTGCGCGAGACCGTGGATGGCGTCGAAGACGGCGCGGCGAAAGTCCGGTGGCACCAGCGGGCGCGGCCAGCCGGTGGAGATGTCGCAAAGCAGGGCGACCCCGGGGCTGAGCTGCAGCGGCTCGAGCTGGAGACTGGCTTCGGTCCGGGAGGTCGTGTCCGCCGTCTGCGCCTGGGCCATGGCGGCGAAGTCCACGCCGGGAAGCAGCTGCGGCTGCACCGAGGAGACCGTGCAGCGGGACAATGCGTCCGCCACCGGGTTGTCCTTGCCCGCCACGTGCTGGATGTCCGTGGTGAACTCGGACACGTAGGCCAGGTGCCGCTGCTGTCTGGCCGACCACGGGTCTGACATCTTCGACATGGCGGCGACCAGCGGCTTGTGGTCCGTGAAGGCGGTAAACGCGCGGCCCTCGAGGAAGTAGCGGAAATGTCGGACCGCGAGGTACAGGGCCAGCAGCTCGCGGTCGAAGGCGCTGTACTTCTGCTCGGGCGGGCGTAGCTGCCGGCTGAAGAACGCGAGCGGCTGCCAGGCGCCGTTGACGCGCTGCTCGAGCGCTGCCCCGACTGCCGTGTCCGAGGCGTCGACGGTGAGGGCGATGGGCACGTCCGGCCGCGGGTGCGCCAGCATGGCGGCGGAGGCCAGCGCCTGCTTCGCTCCGTCGAAGGCGGCGGTCAGCTCGGGTGTCCACCGGACCAGCTTCTCCTTGCCGGCCATGGCCGCGTGGATGGGGCGCAGCAGCTGTGCGGCGCGCGGCACGAAGCGGTGATAGAAGTTGACCATGCCGGCGAACTCCTGCAGGCCCTTGACGGTGGTCGGCGGCGCGAACCGGGCGATAGCGTCCACCTTGGCGGACAGCGGCACGGCACCGCGCGCGTTGATCCGGTGGCCGAGGAAGTCGATCTCGCTGCAGCCGAACTCGCACTTGGCCGGGTTGACGATGAGGCCGCTGTCGGACAGGCGCTGGAACAGCGTGCGCAGGTGCTCCAGGTGCTGCTGCTGACTGCGGCTGGCTACCAAGAAGTCGTCGATGTAGGCGAAGACGAAGTCCAGGTCCTGACAGACAGAGTCCACCAGCCGCTGAAAAGCCTGAGCGGCGTTCTTGAGGCCGAACGGCATTCGCAGAAACTCGAAGAGGCCGAACGGTGTGATGACGGCGGTCTTGGGCACGTCGGCTGCGGCCACGGGCACCTGGTGGTAGCCGCGCACCAAGTCGATCTTGGAGAAGACCGAGCAGCCGGCCAGGCGCGCCGAGAAGTCCTAGATGTGCGGCACCGGGTAGCGGTCGGGCACGGTGAGTGCGGGGAACTCGGCTAGCAGCTGGCTGTACGGGTCCGCAGCGGCGGCTGCGGCGAGCTGCAGTCCGGGTCCGGCGCCGTCCAGCAGGTGCACGCTGGCGAGCGAGCGGGCGTCCAGGAGACGCCGGTGCGGCAGGTCCACTAGCAAGCCGTGGTGCCGCAGGAAGTCGGCGCCGATCAGCGGGCGGGAGACCTCGGCCAGGATGAACGGCCACGAGCAGCGCCGGATGCCGAGGTCGAGAGTGAGATGGCGGGTGCCGAAGGTGCGAATCAGGCTGCCGTTGGCCGCGTAGAGCGGCGGCCCAGGACTGTGCAGCCGAGCGTCCGAGCCGGAGGCCGGAAAGATGCTGACCTCCGCACCGGTGTCGACGAGGAACCGCCTGCCAGTCTGCTTGTCTGGGATGAGGAGCAGGCTGCTGCTATTGCCGGCCGCCGAGCTGTTCACTGACGGCCGGCCTGCCCGTTTCCCGAGAAAGTGCACGGGGACTCGCAGCGGTGGGCCTTGGCGCCGAATCGGCGGTGATAGTAGCACCAGCCATTGCCCGGCTGCTGCTGCGCGGGCCGGCTTCGCCTGGTCCGGTGGGCGTTGGCTTCGCCGGCGCGGCTGCCGCTGGTGCTGGCTGCGGCGACTCCGAGCTGCGTGGACTGGACGTCTGGATCGGCTGCTGGCTGCCTCGAGGCCGCGGCGAGCTGCGGGCGGCTGGCCCACAGCTTGTCGGCGAGCTGCGCCGCCTGCCTCGGTTGCGTGAAATCCGCATTCGCCATGGCCAGGCGCAAATCCAAGGGCAGCTGCTGGCGGAATAGCTCCTCAAAAAGCAGGCAGAGCGGGTGGTCCCCCAGCAGGGCGAGCATTTCGTCCATCAGTTCGGACGGCCGCCGATCGCCGAGGCCGGACATGCTGAGCAGGCGGCTGGCTCGCTGCTCCCGAGTCAGTTCAAAGGTGGACTTAAGCCGCTCCTTCAGACTCGCGTACTTGTTCTCCCTCGGCGGCGCCTCTAGCACATCGACAAGACGCTCTGCCGTCTGCTGGTCGAGGGCTGCAACCAGGTAGTTGAACTTGGTCTCGTCCTGCGTGATGCCTCTCAAGGTAAACTGGGCCTCTGCTTGAATAAACCAGGCTCGCGGCTGGGCAGCCCAAAACGTGGGCAGTTTGAGGGAGACGGCTGATTCGTTGGCCATTGTACAGAATGGCTGAGTCGGGCTCACCAATTTAGCGGCTCTCAAGAGCAAACGGAGAGAGAGCAAAACTTAATTTATTTTTTCTACGCACAAAGGTGTTATATAGCGCGCGACCAGAGGGCAAATGGGGAGGTGCGCATACAAAGCGTGAGTCAGTCAAAACAAGCTTAGCGGGCCATCTGGCTGGGCGCACCAATGCCCCAGCTAAGCAGACTGATAGTTTCAGTGCAACTGCACTGATGTGAGCTGGCCTGGCTGCCACATAATAATTTATATCTATATCTATATATAATATAAATATATTTATATACAACCATACTCTTTTGTATGCTAATATATATATGTGCAACAATTAGCCAAGTTGGCCAATCTAGCCAATTGATTTAGTGGCAGCCAAGATAAGCTACAAAATCATTGATGTAAGTCATAAAAATTTTGATGTTAATTGCAAAATTGTTGATATAAATTGCAAAATTGGCAATGTAAGTTGTAAAATTCAAGGAGAATGCAAATAGAATGTAGCAAAGAGCAATATATAGGCAAGAAAAGGTTGGTATGACCTTTTTTGCTTCTTTGAAATTCATCTGGACTAAGTTGCAAACTTTGTTTTAACTAAGTCATACCAGCCAACCATTTGCACATGTATGTCCTTGTGAGTCCCTATATTTTTTTAATGAATACTAATTAATAATTTTTTCAACAACTATTCTAATTTATATTGTTTTAAATATCATTTCTAAATATACATATATAGGTAACCATTTGAACCATTTGAATCTTCATAAATTTATTTTAAGTAGTAAATATAATTTTTTATGATTTTATAAATATCCATTTACTATACCTAAAAGGTCCCATATTTATCATCTATAGACTATAGATATTAAGTTCTAGAGAACAAAAATTGTCCTTTTATAATTACTATGCCTTGGTTGTCTAGAAATGATTTTTAAAAAAAATCATTCTAATGACAATGTAAAAAATATGCATCAAAGATAGGCCAAAACTTTAAAATAATATAAAATCAATTGAATATTCGGAAATCTTTCAGATTCCCGCTCTAAATTATTTTCTGTGTTTTATTAAAATACTATGACATACAAATGATGGATTGGCCTACAGTACAGATTGTCACAGAGAGAGTCAAATAGTCACTCAAAATCATTATTTTAGTCTACAGGGGGTATAATGCAAAATCTAGTAGAATGCATGATACTAGCAAAGCCCTGTTCAATAGCTACCTCCAGGAATGGTACCCAGTAAAACGCGGATTCCGTCGCGGAACGGATTGTATCTTGATAGTGTATTTCCTAGAATTCATTCCACAGACCTATTTAACAGCGGAAAAATTTGTAACTGCTCTACTGCCTGTTTAGTCAAACATTTTTTGATCAAATCTATGAATTAAATAAAGCTCATTGCTATGTATTAGAATGTGAAATTTGAGATTTTTTAAATAAAGCATTTTAAAGTAAATTTCCGATCTGCGTCATTCCGCACCATTCTGCTTTTTACTTAGTACCTCCAGGAATTTATGTGGTGTTGCACTTTTCCAAAGCCCCAATTCGGAAACATGCTCTATTGGATTTAACATTATTACTACCTATAGACTAAAATAATGATTTTGAGAGACTCTTTGACTCTCTCTGTGACAATCTATAGGCCAATCCATCATTTGTATGTCATAATATTTTAATAAAACATGGAAAATAATTTAAAGCAGGAATCCAAAAGATTGCCAAATATTCTTAGGTTACTTCACTATTTAGCTAAAATATTTCTTTGATAAGAGGCAAGGGGCCAAGGGCTTAGTGCCTTAGTTAAGTTATGTATACATGAATTAATATATAATAGCCCTATCCTATTGGCATTGATACTTGTACAATTCCTTGAAAACTAAATAGAAACAGGCCATACTGTGGAAGAAACGAAATCAAGTCAATTGGTAATAAAATAAATAACAAAATCGATGATAATAAATGGTACGGCAATGTTTCTCCTAGTTTCTTTAACTATCGTATGTTTAAAGTTAGAATCGTCTTCTTGTGGAAATCTGCGCTTTTTCTTTTTGACTTTTGAGCTCGTGCGAGGCTTCTTCGAAAACAAATGAAACTAAAACAAAACTATAGTCTGATTTCTAAAATTACTACGGAGCCTAAGTAGACGAGCTGCCGCCAGATGTCTGTGTATGATTTTTTAGATTCGCTACGTTAGCTTTTAAAATCATGGATTGGGAATCAAAGGAATCATTCATCAACCAACTCCACCTTTCACCGGCCCAGAAAATGTGAACTACGGGCACGGAGCAATAATTCGGAAAAGCGTTGCAATTGCAGAATACTGCCAGAGATACATTCAGTTATGCCAGCGCAGATTAAAAAATGGTTTCTACCTAGCATTACTGCACGCTTCACAATCACACTGTTTGATTAACTCGATTTACTCGTGCACGTGTAGCTTTGTTGTATTTTAGTATTTTTTAAGCAGTTTTTTTAGACCAAACGGCCCTAAGAAGCATGGGATTGCCTCATATTACAAATTGAAGTGAGCCACTAGTTAGAGATTAGCCGTGGCCTCACTCCTTAGAAGTTAGAAAATCTTTTAAAATGTTAATCTTTTCCTCGGCTGTCCCTGAGTCTGTTTCTCAACACACTCTAGGTCCAGCCTGATCCCCTGTGAGTCATGATCTATTTTTAGCCGCGTGTACTTCCAGTTTCCTTGTCATGTGACTGTTATTGTAAACATCTCTGCGTGAGTCAGTTTCTATTTTTAGCTCGTTGTTTACCCAGTGCCCTGTCATGTGACTGTCTTCCCCGCGTGAGTCATGCCTCTATTTTTAGCATATGACGTATGACTGTACTTTGCTGCCTGTTCATTCTGCGTCCTGTTGCTATTTTTAGCACATGATTCACTGCACTTATGCGTCACATTGCCTAATATGGTCATTCTCCCCACTTTTGTTCTCTAAGGCCTTGCACGTGTTTGTCAACATGTTTACGCAAAGAGGTCTATATAAGCAAGACCCCTGAACAGCGAATTCTTCACAGCTTTAGCGTCCGGTTTCCGCCCCTTTTACGTTGGCTCCGTTCTGTGCGCGCTCTATACTTTTCGTCTGCATATGGTTGTCGATTGTCGAACTAATAAATATGAGTTAAACTAATAAATACTACGAACCGGAAACTCAGCAACTAAACGACTGCGTATTCAAGAATCTGAGTCTTCTTCTTTTGGTGATCTCCGACACTCAGCCGATCGCGGTGACGAGCCCGGAGATTCCTGGTGGCAGCACCCGCTACTTCTGAGATTGGACGTTCTACTAAGTTGTACATCACGCTACCAACCCCGTGTCAAGGTTCTCGAGACCCGCCCATCTACGAAGGAGAACTGAAAACACAACAAAATCACCGACGGCACTTTTGCAGCGTCTTAGAGATTTGCATACACACAAAACAAAAATGCTCCAGCATACTGATGATACACATGTAAGTTGTAAAAAACCGTGGAAGCAAAAAGACTTTCACTATCACTAAAATTGTTGAAATCTACCGGCTACACGCGAAACCAAAAAGTACAAATAAGCGGCTCAGAATGAAGACTGTGCTAATTTAATATATATTTTGTTAGAAAAGTACGTTTTTAAATAATAAATTTTGTGCTTGTCTACAGATAAGATAGTTGGAGCTACAGAGTAAATAATAACAAATAAATAATTACAATAATATGCCAGTGCGCGTTGAAGGTAAATAATTATAATTTTGTCCGTTAAACATTATCGTTTACCCAAATTAAAAATAGAAAGACGCATTATTAATTCAAGGAAAAAAGTACTGTGCCACTTAACACATGGCTTATTTTGGTTTCCTGTTAGTGACTTCGCTGCATAGTAAATTTTTTTATAAGTCTAAATTCAGTACGAACAAAAGCCCTTTCATTTAATTAGTAAGATAAGTGCAACAAAAAACTAAGCTTAGTTATCACAGAGCAATGAGACTGAAAAAAATATAATTACTAGAAAGCAAAAGTGCGAGGCAAAAAACGACGGATTTGGGAAAAAATGGTCACCAGAAAGAAATAAATATGGAAACCGAAACTTATCGATCAAGTCCGATCAAAAAGCTAATTGGGCGACGAAATAAACTGATAAATGAAACATAATAAAGTAATTACGATTTTGAATTTTTTAAGTATTGCACAATTGATTAGATGAGGTCTTGCAGCTCGATTTATGACCAATCTCATATAGAAATCGATTGGGCAACAAATTTATAATTAGAGGTGTTAAAAAACTAATGCATTTATATTACTTATAGTAGCAAGCTTGGTTTCAATAAAGGAAAAAAAACTACAATAAACGCCAGTTGTAAACTATTGTAAACTAACCAATACAACAAATATTTTTTTATAAACATATTTATATCAGCTGGTTATATAAAAAACTAAGATAGCAACGGAAATGACAACACGGAAACTTGTTAAGCAGTTGTTAACAAAAAGAGGTCATAAAATCAGCCTTTCAGTATGGCCAAATAGGACTCGTGCACGCCCGGGTAGATTTCAACGTGACGCGATTTCAAACTCAGCGTATAGGCGCTAGTCTGTGGCACGATTTTCAATTCGGCCAATACTAAAATACCGTTGGTGAGTTTCACACATTGGTAGAGCATATCGGTGCCTTCCACACTGCGTTTAGCAATGGTGAACACATTGAACGAGTGAAGCATAGCGCTAACAGAATCGGCGCTATGCGGATAGGAGCCCAGATTAAACTGCGTCTCATTCTCTGGCGGTATGTCTTTCCAAGTGGATAGGAACACGCGCTTGTCCATGTCGCCCTCCTCAGTGAATAGGGCGTACATTGGGATCAGGCAGGCAAAGTAGAATATGTCAATGTTGTTCTTCACTGCCACCTAGAAGAGATTTTGAAAAATTTGGCAGTTATTCTCAATGCAAACCAATCATGACCAGCAACACAATGGCAGCAGTCTAGCAAGGATGGCGCTAGTCTAACAATGATGGCGCTAGTCTAACAATGATGGCGCTAGTCTAACAATGATGGCGCTAGTCTAACAAGGATGGCGCTAGTCTAACAATGATGGCGCTAGTCTAACAAGGATGGCGCTAGTCTAACAATGATGGCGCTAGTCTAACAATGATGGCGCTAGTCTAACAATGATGGCGCTAGTCTAACAATGATGGCGCTAGTCTAACAATGATGGCGCTAGTCTAACAATGATGGCGCTAGTCTAACAAGGATGGCGCTGGTCTAACAATGATGGCGCTAGTCTAATTAGATCAAACATGCGTATTTAACATATAGCACACACAAACTGATTAAGCCTTTCACCTGAAGAGTCAGCAGCGGGTCCATCTTCTGAACCGGACCCTTAGTATTCAACGGCAGCAGAGTCGTGGCGCTCTGCTGCGGCGCCAACGGATTGACGGCCAAAGGTTGGGCCGGAGCGAGGCCGAAGCTGTTCTTGTTGAACTGGATGGCGAAACCGTTCAGCTGCTGCATGGCGTTGTTGCGCAGGCGCAGCTCCATGTTCAGCTGGGCGCCGCAGCGCATAAATCGGCCTTCAATCTGCAGGCCCTTGCCTTTCTGGGCGGGCAGCCACGTCTCCATGGGCGGCGAGAAGCCGCCACCGGAGCCGCCCACGCCGACGCTTCCGCCAAGGCCGCCAAAAATGTCGGCCAGAGAGTCGACGGCGCCGCTACCGCTACCGCTGCCGCCACCAACAGCGCCGGACGGCGGCACGGGTGAAGTTGCCGAAGGTGCTGGGCCGCCGAGCTGTCAGAGATTTGAGTGCATCAATGCGCAATGAATGACTGTTTTGTCTATTTATTGAGCTGTTTCTGTCTGTCTGTCTGTCTCCTTGAGTCTGACTATCTACGTATCGATCTATCTATCTATCTATCTATCTATCTATCTATCTATCTATCTATCTATCTATCTATCTATCTATCTATCTATCTGTTTACCTTTCTATCTATCTATCTATCTATCTATCTATCTATCTATCTATCTATCTATCTATCTATCTGTTTACCTTTCTATCTATCTATCTATCTATCTATCTATCTGTTTACCTTTCTATCTATCTATCTATCTATCTATCTATCTATCTATCTATCTATCTATCTATCTATCTATCTATCTATCTATCTATCTATCTATCTATCTATCTGTTTACCTTTCTATCTATCTATCTATCTATCTGTTTACCTTTCTATCTATCTATCTATCTGTTTACCTTTCTATCTATCTATCTATCTGTTTACCTTTCTATCTATCTATCTATCTATCTATCTATCTATCTATCTATCTATCTATCTATCTATCTATCTATCTATCTATCTATCTATCTGTTTACCTTTCTATCTATCTATCTATCTATCTGTTTACCTTTCTATCTATCTATCTATCTGTTTACCTTTCTATCTATCTATCTATCCATCCATCCATCTATCTATCTATCTATCTATCTATCTATCTGTCTATCTATCTATCTATCTATCTATCTATCTATCTGTCTATCTATCTATCTATCTATCTGTAAAAGCCGAACTGTATGGGACAATAAGCAGGCAGGAAGCGCACTCTAATAGAACTGAGCAGCCCGCCTCCATCTGAATCCCAACTATAATTATTCAATTATAGCAATCTAGTCCCGCTAACGAAGCTCATCAGTGACACTGTTATTATATTAGTCCGTATTCCGATAAGCGCTCATTGCGGGACCGAGTCATATAGAACAAGTATTCGTACACTAAAACAAATATTTTTGGCTCAAAGATTAGATTGTTTAACAAAGCCCCAAATAGCCGCCAAAAGCAATAGATTCGGCAGCTCAGAAAGCGCTAAGTTAATGAAAACAATACAGTTTCTATCAATCTTGTCCACCAGCATAACCGCAACAGAGGCAATGGAAGCTTATTTGCCAAACAGAGATAGTCAATGCAGCATTTTTTAAGCCCGTGGCGGCAATAAAAGTGGACTGAATGCGTCAAAGATTACGTTTAGCGACGTGGCCATTTTCTGTGTAACTTTTCTAAACTTTTGAGTTTAAATCTCGCCCTAGTGATGGCTACTAGGCCATTGGCATTAGAATCTACTGATATTATCTTTCTATCCATCCATCCATCTATCTATCTATCTATCTATCTATCTATCTGTCTATCTATCTATCTATCTATCTATCTATCTATCTATCTATCTATCTATCTGTCTATCTATCTATCTATCTATCTGTAAAAGCCGAACTGTATGGGACAATAAGCAGGCAGGAAGCGCACTCTAATAGAACTGAGCAGCCCGCCTCCATCTGAATCCCAACTATAATTATTTAACTATAGCAATCTAGTCCCGCTAGCGAAGCTAATCAGCGACACTGTTATTATATTAGTCCGTATTCCGATAAGCGCTCATTGCGGGACAAAGAGTGAGTCACACGTACTGAACTGTTTAGCTAAGCGTCAAAATGCCACCAAAAGTAATCAATTCGGCAGCTAAAAAAGCGCTCAGATAATTAAAACAAACAAGTTTCTATCAATCTGGTCCACCAGCATAACCGCAGCAGAGGCAATAGAAACTTATTCGCCAATCATAAATTGGTGATTGTCGCAAGTTTTTTTTAAAAAGCCAGTGGCGGCAATAAAAGTGGACTTTTAAGGGATTTTAAAGTTTTTTAAGCTTACCAGCGAGTCCAAACCCTCGCCAAGCAGGTCCACCGGCTGGTTAGAAGCGGCCGAAGCGGCAGCCATAGCGGCGGCGGCAGCTGGCCCGCCTGTCATGTCAATATCCAGCAGGTCGCCAATCAGCGAGTCCTGAGTCGGTATGACGCTGACGGCCGGCCTCGCCGGAGCGCCTGAACCGTCGGCGCCGACGCCGAAGTCGCCGCCAACAGCGCCAGCTTCGGCGGCTAACCTAGCCGGCAGGCCTTTGGTTGCCTTGGCAACTTGGCCGCCGCGACCGTCAACAAAAGCGGCCGGCGGTTTGTGATAAACTGAGGCCAGGCTGCCGATGTGGCAAATTAGTTCGTCTAGCAGGTTCGGCTCCAGCAGGTCGGTCTCTTCGCTGATTAGCGGCTTCTCGGCTAGGACCACCTGCAGATGCGAGGCGCGGGATTTCAAATTTGATCTGATTTCTGATTGATTTGGCGGCTCTCGCACTGAAGGATCTGATCAGAAATATTCTTAATGAAAAATGGTGAGGACATCTTACCTGAAGGATCAGAGACATCCCTACTGAAGGATCAGAGACATCTTGGGACAGCCCTACTGAAGGATCAGATACATCTTGGGACATCCCTAATGAAGGATCAGATACATCTTGGGACAGCCCTACTGAATGATCAGAGACATCTTGGGACAGACCTACTGAAGGATCAGAGACATCTTGGGACAGCCCTACTGAAGGATCAGATACATCTTGGGACAGCCCTACTGAAGGATCAGAGACATCTTGGGACAGCCCTACTGAATGATCAGAGACATCTTGGGACAGCCCTACTGAATGATCAGAGACATCTTGGGACAGCCCTACTGAAGGATCAGATACATCTTGGGACAGCCCTACTGAAGGATCAGATACATCTTGGGACAGACCTACTGAAGGATCAGAGACATCTTGGGACAGCCCTACTGAAGGATCAGAGACATCCCTGCTGAAGGATCAGAGACATCCCTGCTGAATGATCAGAGACATCCCTGCTGAAGGATCAGAGACATCCCTGCTGAATGATCAGAGACATCCCTGCTGATGGATCAGAGACATCCCTGCTGAATGATCAGAGACATCCCTGCTGAATGATCAGAGACATCCCTGCTGAAGGATCAGAGACATCCCTACTGAAGAATCATGAGGCATACCTAGTAAAGAATCTTGAAATATGGCCACAGATAAAGTCAGTAGCATTCTCAGAAGTTTCTGAGCGGGTGCCGGCATTAATGTTCACCAACAACAAACCTGTTTAGCCGCGGCAGGATCAGTGGACAGCAGGCGCCAATAGATGTAGCCCCGGTCGCGCAGGTCGGGATTGTCGGCCTCCTGAGTGGCCAGACTTAGCGCCTGCTGCACGAGCTCCTGCGTGTCTGTCGGCCGTTTAAGAAACAATTTAACGACAGCGGTGAGCAACTGCAACTGCACGGCTGTCTGCTCGTCGGCGAAGCCTTCAAGAAATGATTCTAGCAGTTCGTCGGCGTTGTCGATACGTTCGGCGTATTCGCCGATGATCCAGATCATTGAGGCGCGAGCTTCTGGCTCGTCTAATGTGTCCAAATTTTCGCACAGGGTGCCAATCACCGATTCGTACTTGTTGGGATATTTGCGGAAGATGTCTTTGATAACTACGATGGCCTCTTGAACAACGTAGTTCACCTTGGTCTGGATCAGGTCTAGCAGGGTGCTGACGCAGCGTTCGGCGGCGGATTCGACTTTGATTGCGCAACGACCGATGGCGCGAACCTATAGAGGGAAGCGGCGAAGTTTTATGCTAGAATAGCCGGTTCTCTATCAAGAGCAAGCGTTAGTTACAGTAGAATTGGTTGCTAGGCAATCAAAATAGTAGTAGAGTACACTTTAATACAATATTGCTTACTGGGCAAAGGATACAAATAACTTTTAAGATTGCTGCACCAAAATAAAGAATCGATGAAGCTAATTAACTAACAAAAATACTGTAATTCACCTGGGTTTTAAGCAACTAAGCTTTTGATACTCACTAGGGTTTCTAAACAACGAATCTAGTATAATTTCCTAGGTTTGCTAGGCAGCAGAGCTACTAAAATTTACTAGGGTTGCTAAGCAACGAAGCTATCATAATTCCCTAGTGTTGCTAAGCAACGAAGTTTCTGTATTTTACTAGGGTTGCTAAGAAACCAAACTACTTTAATCCATTAGGGTTGCAAAGCAACAAGTCTAATATAATTGAATATAATTCCCTAGGGTTGCTAAGCAACGAAGCTACTGTAATTCACTATGGTTGCATCAGAATTTTGGCAAAGAAAACAAAAAACTATTATCATTCTTACAGCTTTACGAACAAAATCAACGTCAACCTCAGTAGCGTATTCCTTCAATTCGGCAAGCACATTGGCAATGTTAGCAGCCGAAGTCAGTCGAATCAAAATGTCAAGCTTCTCCAATTTAACATAGATTGGATCGTTATACTTAACAAAGAATACTTTCAATTCTTGTTTGAGAATGTCGGGACGCTTCTGCACAATCAGATTGATGTTCCGCAGCGCTACGTATTGAATCTCTGGCTCGCTAGATAGCAGCGTTACTAGAGGCGCTGACAGCTTTTTGATAGTGTTGCCAACAAAATCGGAGCTAGGATCCAGCATCTCTAGCAGCTTCATGATCACTTTGACGGCGCTGAGCACTACGGCCGCGTTGGCGTGCGCCAGTCGGGGCGACACTCGTTCGATCATGCTGGGTTTCAGAATGAGAAGGGGCGCCATGATTAGCAGCCATTAAACTGTACTATTATATTAAAAGTACTTTATCTGCTCGTGCGTTTCTCCCCTTAGATCTAACTATTTCTGCCGCTGGATCTATCCATCTCTTCCCCTGAGATCTATCCATTTCTGCCTTTGGCTCTATCCTTTTCTTCCCCTGAGATCTACCTGTCTGCCCTGGGCTCTATTTCTTCCCATAAAAAGCTAAATCTGAGGAGGGCTGTAGGCACTTGGACGCTTTAAAGCGACATCGTCCCACAACCAGCGACGGGGCATGACTGTCCATTGTGCTGATTTCTGAAGCGCGTTCAGTCACTAAATACGGGTATACAGGCATAGACACACACACCCAGTCACGCTCTCAAATAGGGTCTACAAACGGTAGTTCCAGCAACGTACACTCTATGACTTGGGGAGTTGCCCTCATGGGCGTAAATTGCACAACTGGCCCATAGCCCAACCAATTCGTACGCAAGGCCACACAAATTAATGTGACCCTGCACACGAAACCGCGCTAGGGAAAATAGCCAACCTACAACGCGGGGTAGTAGAAGGCAAGAGGGGGCTTCTGGGACAAAAAATTCGACATTTTACATATATGCCTACCACTAACTAACATATCCTCGACTACTTGAAAAAAGAGGGGGGTCTCCTCTTAAAATGCTTTTCCCCCCAGGACATAAAATTTAGCCTAAATTTATTATTCCAGGCAATTAGCAAATGGGGTTTCTGGGACAGAAAAAAATTGCTATTTTTCATATCCTCGAGATGTTTTTGACATTTTTATTAATGGGGCTTCTAGGACACTGGGATTAAAACCCTGGTTATCCACCCTAGTTATGCGCTGATCGGGGTACTCACCCCGAAAAATTTTTTTTAATTTTCAATAAAAAAATGTTTCCGACCGTTTCTCCAGGATCTTACTATGTTAAGCCACATCCCAATTACAAATCTAAGTACCACTGCAAGAAGGAATGTGAATTTTATATGAAAAAATATTGGCCTAATGTCCCACTAACTATTCCGAATCTTAATCAGGCAGTTAAGACTCACTGGCATTATTTGCATGGAGTAACTATTAAAGATTACGACAGCTATTACAACTTCGCTGAAATTATTAATCAGTTGTAATTTGTTTTTTTTTTTATTTTTTCTCACATTCTTTCAATGATAATTGTCATTGCGAACTCTTCGCCGTTAAAATCAACAGCTTCTCCATCCTCGGTCTCAAACTGTAGCAATATTTCATTAATTTCTTTGTTACAGAGCACAACTCTTTTTACTGGATTAGGTTTTTCATGAATATTTAAACTGTTTACAATATTAAGTCACAAAACACAAGCCATGAAATAGCGTGCGACTAAATAGCGTGAGACTCCATTAGGCTAAACACTAGAATGTCGTTTTATTTAACCAGCCAATGAGCTGCGTGTGTGCCAGGGGAATATTCCCCCCACACACACGCACATACAAATAGATAGGAAAGCTACGGGTTTTCCGCGCAACACACACAACACACACGCAGCATAAAACCAGCCAATGAGCTGCGAGTGTGAGTCAAGTTATGGTGTTCAGTTCACTAATTTTTCACAAATTCAGCGATGTCGTTGTGAATTTCTTCTTGTTCACGAGCGGCCTCATCAGCAGCCTCCCCAGCGGCAACAGTATCCTCATCAACAAACTCAACAAACTGCTCTTCGCACCAGTTTGATAGGCTCTTCTCTGTGCGCTTTCCATCATTGTCCGCCAGCTCAATAGTTTCATGTTGCATTCTTAGCTGATCCCCGAACCGATCGTCCTCCATCGCCAGGCTTGCAATTGTTTTCTTGAACCTGAGCAAGGTGCTCATGGTGTAGCCAGTGAACAGGAGACTCGGGTATTCTTTACATAGCTTATAGAAAGCTAGGTAATCGCGAAGCTTTCTTATGGTGATGGCAAATTCCAAAGCCAGGGACTCTTCTGTTTTGGAATTCCCGAAATGATTTATTATTCTTGCTTGCTCATATTGGGCCATTGCCTTGACAACGTTGAGATTGGCAATGCCCTTCTGCAATGCCTTCCAACGTTGAAGCAGTTCTTGCTGAGTCTCCTTAGCAAGGTCAAGGGCTAACATTTTAATGATTTCCAAACAATTTGTTTGGACTTTAACACCTTGATCTTCAATGGCCGACAATTTCAGGGCGAGATTCCGAAGAAATCGAGCCTCCTCTTGCCGCTCAGCATGCCCAACCGTTGTACCGCGTTCCTTGACATTTGCTTTGCAAAGTTTTTCAATTCCAGATTCAAACGATGCTACCTCTTCCTTCGTCCAATCGTTCATTAGCAGAGCTACTTCAGTGGGGTCCTTCTTCTGGAGGTCCTTCAGGCCGACAATGATTTTTTTAATGCTTTTCAATTGCGATTGAGCCATTTTTTTTGTTTGAAAGTCTTGCTTAAACTAGAGCAGAGCAGAGTAGAGCCGATTCAGCAGAAATGATCGAAATTCATATTTGTTACACTTATGTACAAAATGGAGTGTGCAAATCAATAAAGTCTCTCTTTTTTCCCCTATTTTCCCATGCTCTTTCCTGTTTCTTTCCTGTCTCTTTCGGTCTCAGGCCGAGCGGTTGCGCGGGCTGTCTGTCTCTCCCTTGATCGATCTGGCCCAGTCCCTCGCGGGAACCTGTGCAATTTTTGAGCAAGGTACAATAATTGTACAATACAATACTGTACAATAATTGAGTTACTGCTTTGTTTCCTGCTTCTACTGCTCAGAAGAAAAAGGAAAGATTTTTCGTCTCTCTAGCCCAAGCTCTCTTTAGCCCAATCTCTTTGAGCAGTCGTCCCAATTCCCTGTACGGCGCGTGCAATACAAATCCCACTGATCTCTCTTCCCCTATGCACCCGCCAATCCCCAGCCCTAGCTTAGTCTTTCCAGCTATAACTCCTTTAACTAATTTCCTCGCCATACTCTCTCTCCAACCACTCGATGCCCCCATATTGTCTAGCCTTTTAAGCATCTCTTTATCCCACCGATGCTTTTCATTTGGGAAGTCGCGATACTTAATATCATGTTCCATACATACCTCATCAAGTTCATCCACAGGCTCATGACCCGGATTAGGCACATTGTTGGCATCTAATTGAATTTCAAGAGGGTTCAAAGGGCCGCAATACTTATATCCAGGGATTGTCCACCCTTTGCTTGGCTTCGGAAGCTTTTCAATTATTCCGTGAATGTCGGGCATTTTAATTTATTTTTTATTAAAAATTAAATTAAAAAATAATGACTGAGAACAAATTACAAGCAATCTATTACCGTGACAACGGTTATTTTGTTGGTAAAAATGCCGTCTCCAAATTAACAGAACTCAGTAAAGAACCAAAACAAATAGTAGAAAAATGGTTGTCTAAACAGGCTGTTTATCAAGTCTATTTCCCACCTGTTAAATTTACAAGACCCCACTTCAACATCTATAAGCCTAACGAGGCGCACCAAGCTGATCTTCTGTTTCTGCCAAACGATTCTGGGTATAAGTACGCTCTCACTGTCATTGATGTAGCTTCGCGTTATAAAGAAGCAAGGCCACTGAAAACAAAACAGTCTCAAGCTGTAGCAGACGCTCTGCAAGACATATACGAAAATTCACCCTTAACCTACCCAGACCTCCTCATGACCGATCCGGGTAAAGAATTCATGGGTCGAGTTAAAACTCTAATGCAAAAAAATAATACAAAAATTCGTTACGGTAGAACCGAGCTTCACAGAGATCAAGCCTTCGTAGAAAGATTTAATCTAACTTTAGCCAAGCGACTATTTACTAAGCAGACAGCAGAGGAGCTCAAACTGAAGAGCGGACAATACTACACGAAATGGAAAGACCAACTCCCAGTAGTAATCAGTCAGCTTAACAATGAAGTTTCTCGCATGACAGGCCTAAAACCTTCAATTGCAATTAAACAAGACAAAGTTCAGCTTAAATCTCCCAATCCACAACAGAAAAATTATCCAAAGCTCCCAGGAGTTTATTCTCCGGAAATTCTCACAAATTCTGAGTTTGTTCGATTCCTTTACCTGCCGGGAGAATTAGAAAAGGACACCAAGAGACGAGCAACTGACCCCTATTTCAGTTTAGATGTACATAAAATAGACAGGCACTTTACAACAGCAACTGGTGACTACTATTTTCTGTCTCAAGCCTTTAATCCTAAATCCCCTACAAGATCATTTGCCAGAGCAGAACTTCTCGTCATTCCAAGTGACACAGAAATAAATTGAAAAATAAATTGAAAAATAAATTGAAAAATAAAAATGTACAAAAAAATGATCGAAACCAGAACAGTTAATAAAATTAGCAAAATCATCGACTCTAAACAACCAGGTTTTGTAACTATTAAGGGCATGAAAGTGAAAGTCGATCCGTTACAGCAGCAAATCCATTGTAAAGATTGCAATAACCACACCCACAACCCCCGCAGCATTACAGATGAAAAGACTGGGGGAATCCTGCCTCTCGCTGCACTGATTCCAATAATTGCGGGTGCAGTTGGTGCAGCAGGTGGAGTTGCTGGAGGTGTTGCAACGGCTGTGAAAGCGGGCAATGACAGAGCTCACCAGTTAGAGATGCAGAAAATTGCCCAAGAAAAGGGAGTCACAATTAAGGCGGGTGAAGGATGCCCTTTGGAACCTAATCCCTCGGTAACCGAAAGCATTTCAAAATCCGACATTATTAAAGCCATTATGACATTGCACAAAGCGGGATTTACAATACTCCGGATGTGAAAAGCCAACAATCAGGATCTGATTAATAATACTCAAATTAATCAAAATTTATTAATCCAGAGAAGTTCAAGCAACACGAAGGGTGATCACCCTAAAACATATTTTTTTATTTTTTTATAAAAAAACATGCCAAAAGCAAATTTTGCAAAAAATTCTGTGGACAAATATTTTTCCGAAAATTTTCCGCAGCTTCAAAATCTTTCATTTCAAGCTAAAAGCAAACGGCTTCAAGAACTCACTAGGGAAAAATTCGGTTTAGATCCTGGCTATATTGGCAGCTATGAGAAACAATTGGAAGTAATAAAACAGCTGGAGTCATCAGATCAGTATATCCCAGTAAAAAACCCAGCAGCTGAGCACCAACAGAAAAGCCGCACCCTAGTTAAAAAGTACCAAACTCTCACAGGACTAAATGTGTCTAAATACCCACAGAATAAGCAGGAACAGGATGAACTTGAAAGAATTGTTAACCAAATTGAATCGGAGATGAACCAAGAAGATATTCCATTTGCAAAGAGAACTTTTACTGATCACTATATAGAATATGCTATTCCTGTAAAACCCAACACCAACAACATAAATGGCTTTAGAGATGACATTCAATCAGTTATCGATCACGTGCTTAAAACACGTAAAACATTCAAGCTTCAACTATCGTTTTTAATACAGTTTTATATGCCTACAAGGCCCACCGAATATCTTGATTATTACATGACAACTAAGGCTTCACCCTTTAGTCCAACCGATTCACCAGACCCTTTTCTACAAGAAATTACTAAAAAGATTGACGCCTTTACATCAAGAGGTTCTGGCTGGGTTGTTACTGGGATTCAAAAAGTCTCAGTCATGATTTATAAATTTGATCCTCTTAAAGCTTCCTCTTACCTGGAGTTACCAACAAAGCTCGCCAGTAAAAAGGCTTGTGTCAACGTAAAGAACTATGATAACTGCTGTGCTTTGTGGGCGGTTTTATCAGCATTATTTTACGATAAAGATCGGTCACATCCTGAAAGAACTTCACATTATAAAACATATTTTGACCGATATTTTATCAAGTGTCTCAGTAAAGGAATATTGTTTGAGAAAGGTGGTTTATCAGTCTCTCAAATCCCAAAACTAGAAGAAGTGTTTGATAACAAAATCAGAATCACCGTCTTCGAGTGGAATGAAAGCAAAGAGAAAGTTGAAATTGTTAGGAGTAGCAAGAAAAATCCAGCCGCCAGCACCAATATCGATCTTCTAATAATTGGGAACTTACAATTTTTAGCCCATTATGTTTGGATAAAAGATCTTTCCAGGCTACTCCACAAGCAAATGACAAGCCACAACGAAGCCGTTTCCATCTGCAGACTGTGTCTTAAGTATTATCGCGGGAATAAAGAAAATCGAGAAGCTAAGCTCGCCGAGCATGAGCTTACCTGTGAGGACCATCCAACTAACTGCTCTCTACCGATGGGCAACCAGAAGTATTTACGGTTTAAAAATTACCACAAGATGGAAAAACTTCCCTTTATTGTATTTGCCGACTTTGAATGCTCATTCATTAATAACAAACACATCCCAAATTCAGCAGCGTACGTTTGCATTGGAAATATTGATTATCTTGGAAATACCGGTATTATAGAGTATAACCATTTCTTCGGTGAAGACTGCATTAAAAAATTTATATTCAGAATGTTAGAGCTGCGTAAAACATTAAGCTCAGTCACTCCTGCGCCAATAAATATGTCAACTCAAGATGAACTCAATTACCAATCGGCAACCCGGTGTTACATATGCAAAAAGCCATTTGATGACAACCTAAAGAATCCAAAAGTTAGAGACCACTCGCACTTTGACGGCCATTTCCGCGGTGCCGCACACAACACCTGCAACCTAAAGTTAAAAAATAATGTCCACGACTTAAATGTTTTTATACATAATGCGCGCAATTACGACCTGCACCTAATTGTTGAAAGAATAGGTGAAATAGAGGGCATTAACCTTGACTGCATAGCAGAGAACAAGGAAAAGTTTAAATGCCTCAATATTAAAGAAAATGGAACGTCCACAAGTGGCGCTGTAAAAATCAAGGATACTTATCAATTTCTTCAATTAACCCTAGAAGATCTCGCAAAAAATTTAACAGATGACCAATGCGTCTATACAAAAAAACTGGCGAAAATCTTAGGTAAGGAAGATTCAGATCCCGAGTCTTTCAAACTACTCAGAAAGAAAGGTTACTACCCTTATGAATATGTGACGGGGTCGCCCACCGCTGAAAATCCTGTTTTTAAAGGTGAACTTCCACCAAAAGAAAAGTTCTTCTCTCAGCTAAAAGACTCAGGAATTTCTGACAAAGACTATGAGCACGCACAAGCAGTCTACAAACATTTCAACTGTCAAAACTTCTTTGATTACCACTTAATATATCTTTACACAGATGTTTTTCTTTTGGCCGATGTGTTTCAAACCTTCAGAAACACCTGGTACACAGCATATGGTCTTGATCCTGCGCATTTTGTAAGTTTGCCCGCCACCAGCTGGGAATCGCTACTTAAAATGAAATGGGATGAAAACCCAGACTGGTATATCGAATTACTAACCGACATTGACATGTACAATTTTATAGACACAGCGAAAAGAGGCGGCATATCAATCTGCGTGAACAGACATGCAAAAGCCAACAATCCGTATCTCGAATCTTATGACCCAACAAAACCCACAAATTATATCGTTTATTTAGACGCCAACAATCTCTATGGATGGGCAATGAGTCAAGACTTACCCATAAGAGATTTCAAGTGGACTCAACAATTCGAACCCGACTTTTCTACTCCCGCCTTCTATGAAGTTGACGTTACAATTCCCGATGAACTCCATGATCATTTTTCTGACTTTGCGCCATTCCCTGAGAATATTAACTGTCCGAAAATTATCGAACACATGGATGGCACTTGGAGCCTGTCTACAGAAAATGAACACACCACTAAACTCACCCAAAACCTACACAACAAGACTCGCTACAAAATTCATTATAAGCTGCTACAATATTTCATATCCTTAGGCTGTAAAGTCACACACATACATAGGGCACTCAAATTCACTGAAGAGGCCTGGATGAAATCCTACATAGAAAAGAACACCCAGTTCAGAGCCAAAGCAACCAACAACTTTGACAAGGATCTGTTCAAGCTGGCAAACAACTCTGTATACGGCAAGACTCTTGAAAATGAGCGCAACCGCACGAATCTAAAACTCGTCACCGTTCATGAGCGTGACATTATTCAGAGAAATATTTCTAAACCGACATTTAAACAACTTCACATCTTTAACGATAACCTAGGGGCCATACTCTTTTATAAAACGAAAGCAACACTCTGCAAACCTATCTTTACAGGTGTCACTGTACTTGATGAATCGAAGCGTCTTATGTACAGTTTCTTCTATGACATGAAACGACAATATGGGGATCGGAGCTCAGGCGACACTCGCGTAAAACTTCTTTACACTGACACTGACTCCCTAATTCTAGACATTCAGACTGAGGACATCTATCAGGACATGCTTGAACAAAACCGGGGCCCCCAAAACCCTTATGATTTGTCAGAGTATCCAGAATCATTTAAAACTTTGAAAGGGGATCAAGTGTTCGACCCATCCAATAAAAAAGTAATTGGTAAAATGAAAGATGTAGAGGCAGGTGATGTTATCTCCGAGTTCATTGGTTTGAGATCCAAATCCTATTTTGTAAAGTGTGGTGAAAGCGGTGTAATTAAGAAGTCCAAGGGAATTCCGAAACATGTAGTTAAGAACTCTCTACATGAAGAAGCCTACAGAGATGCCCTGTTACATAATAAGAAAACTACACATGAGTTTGTGAAGTTTCAGTCTAAGAACCATGATGTTTTTACAATAACCCAGAAAAAAATAGGCCTGTCAGGCGCAGATAATAAGAGATTTTACCTCGACAATATTACGAGTCTTCCATTTGGGCACTGGAGGCTAAAAAGCGTAGGTTGAATTTTAAAAAAAATGACAAAAAATAATGACGACAAATATTTTTCTGGAACAGTTGGCAAAAGAACTAGAAATCCCAAACTTTAGAGGCGTCTTTATGAAGGATACATTACCTGAATCCCACGCACTGAAAGAATGTGGCATCATGAACTTTGACACTGCTGAAAAACCAGGGTCTCACTGGGTTTGCTGGGTGATTGATCCAAACAGAAAGCATAGGTACTACTACTTTGATAGCTATGGGACGGGCGTTCCTGATGAGCTAAGGGATTATATGGGAGCTCCAAAAATCTACCGCTCAGACTTTATTCTGCAGGGGCTTAGCAGTGATATTTGCGGAGAGCTGTGTATGACTGTTTTATATGCAATGACTAAGACTCGAAAAAGCTACAGGGAAATCATTTTAAGTTTAAATGTTTAGTTTTTGCATAGTTTTTGAAGACAGTTTCGATATCATTTCTCAATTGGCTCATGTCACCAATGCTATTCAAATTTTGTTGCTCACTAAGCTGCTCATAAAGTCTTTGAATGCTTTGAAACTCATCCTCTGAAATGAACTTGTCTTCTATTGCTTTTGAAATGTACCCGGTGACTGCCGACTGGATGCTTTTCTGTTTTGCTTGCATTTCCTGCAGATGCTTTAGCTTCTGGCGTCTGTTTCGAGTTAGAGCTCCTGTAACCGCTGAAATGAGACCACACGAGGCCCCAATAACTCCAAGTGGAATGGCGACTGGTGCGGTGATAATGGGAAGTGTAGAAACAGCAGCTGCAGATCCGCTTATAATTGACACTGACCCGAGAACCATATTAATATACTCGAAAGCTTGACACTGGCTGTTGAAGCGTTTCAGTTTTTTAGAGTTTTTCATAAGGACGGTTTCAATGTCATTTCGCATTTTCTGAATCTCTACAAGTCGGAACTGTTGAGAGTTGCAGGTAAAAGTATTGATTGTAGGATAGAGAGGCGCACTAGGTGCTATATTTGGTTGCGGGTCATACAGAGAATCATTTTCGGCCATTTTTTATAGGTAAAAATTTTTTTTCTATTTTACGATCGGGCGTCTTCAATGTCAATGTCAGGGAGATTGTGCTGTCGTTCCAGGCGACTAATTCGTCTCAAAGTTTTCCCCCACTTGTTATAAATTCTATCCAGATAGAGCGTATGCGTGGCAACATCTCTTTCTATCTTTTTTATTTTTGCAACATTTTGATTAATGGTTGTTCTCCAAGCGGTAAATAAGGCATCAGTCTCTGCTTGTGAATAGGAATCAAGGATGTCTCGCTTTTTATTAATCGCTGTTCTTATAGCAATGTCTTTTGCATTGATTTCCGATCTGAGAGTTTGAGCTAGAGTCTCAACGATGGCGGTCAGCTTTGCTATTTTTGTCCGCAAGTCTTCAATGTTTATTTGATGATGGTGTGCTGACCGTTCCAATGGTTTTAAGCGGCCTTTGATTGGTCCGATCTCCGGGATTTTTTCGTCAACGTTAATGTAGCGCCTGTCAAGGAAAGCAAGCGAGTGTGCAGTGGAGCCACTAGTAGATTCGCCAGCAAAGTTTATGGACATTTTTTGTTTGTTTTTTTTTAAATTACGCTACTGTTCTTTTCTCTTTGTTAATCATCACGAACTGATAAGGTTTATTCCACTTTTCAAAGCATAGGTTAACGAATTCTTCCTGCGATACCTTTCGACCATCGTTCTTTCGATCAAATGGAGGCTTAGTAAAATGGGCTGGAGCAATCACCTCGTTACTTAACCTCTTCAGTCGGTCTTGCGGTATGGTTGGGAACAAGAGGATCAGATTGCAGTTCCCACGAATAGTTTTGTTTGGCAACTCAAACCAGTTTTGGGTAATATAGATTACATTACAGTTGTTGTGTCGACCCCTGGTGAAATAGTTTTCAATTTGCTTCTGGGGCCCTGTCATGCAGTCATCAAAGACAATCAAGTGCTTCCTTCCCTTTTCCAGTTCATCAGGCTGAGGGAGAAGTTTAGTTTTAGGATCAATTTGCGGGTCCCCATAAGTGAACACTTTAATGTCGTGCCACTTTTCATTATCTGGGATATGGCTAGCATATTCTCTGGCGACAATTTCTGGATCACTTGGCAGCTTGGATTGGTTATTAAAACACTGAATGATATGCTCCTTTTTAAGTTTGTTCTGTAGACCTGCAATCAACATTTTATACTCATCTTGATACAGAGTGGGTGAGTAGATGTGCAGTGTGTCATAGTCAAGAAATCCTGGTCTCAGAAGCATGTTGAAGATTCTAAATGTCTTCCCTGAGCCTGATTCTCCAACAACAATACATCTGAAATGACCAGGAATTGCCTCGTTATGATTAAATTTGATTTGGTTCCGAGTCCAATGAGGGTTGAAATCATTTGAAAAATCCATTTTAAAAATAAAAATTAAAATAAAAAAAAAACAACATGAATTTCGCTGGCGTCGTAAATCAACCTTCCAATACTTACAAGCTGTCGTTCCTAGATTCTAGGTACATCAACACAGACGAAATCACAAGACAAGACATTTCGCAAAACGCAAAACTCAGTGACCTATCAAAACGTGTACAAGCCCTAGAATCGGAGAATTCTGCATTGAAATCAAGGGTCACTACGCTAGAATCGGAGATAAATCTCCTGGAAATAAGGACAAATACCCTGGAACCGCAGACAAATGCCCTAGAATCAAAGGCGATTGCCTTGGAACGCCGCCTGGCAAATCGCCTTGAGTTCACGGCCGCGGACCGTAAAGGCATCGCCGACGCGGCAGTAGAAAGCAACTGTGTAAAAATACATTCGGCCTTTATATTTTCTGCACTTATGGACGCAATATCGGCACTACAGATAAAGACATATGGTCATGAAAAACAATCCTGGACAACTTTGTTACACGAAATAAAAAATTTGAAACGAGGCAACCGTGGCAGACCGTCTTGCGATTCGAACACAAACCTTCCCAAATTTACTTTAACAACGTTAGTGTCTCTGGCACTGGGTCCATAACCGGTGCGTGTGTTTTTTTTTTACTTATATATGTCTTTTTGCAAGACGTCTTGTACCCCCACATGTCTTGTACCCCAAGAAAGCACCTTAGTCGTATTTAAAACCGCTGCCTTTTTTAAGATCGGCTCTCATCTTAGCATAAACAGATGGATCAATGCTATCAGCGCTTGGTGCCAATGAATTTGGTGCCAATGAATTTGGTGCGAGTGGTTGACCGTCATTTATAGTGTCCTTGATCTTCTTCGCAGCTGTGACTACACTTCCCATCGCCTGGCCCCCGACCTCGGCAGCATTTTTAATATTTTCCTTGTTCTCACTGATGACTTTGAAAATCTTTGCCCCCTGGGCGATCAAATCAGCAATACCGTTACCCGATCGCTCTTTTCTTGGATAATGACCTGCTGGAAAAAGTCCAGATCCTCTTTTAATGAGCTTTAATTCGTTCTCATCGTAGTATTTAGGGACGTCTTTTTCGAAGATTAGTGGCATTTTTTATCTGGGAAAAAATTATTTTTTATTGAACCTTGAAAGTAAAAGTTCTCTTGCTCTTTTATCGATGTACTTCTTTTGTAGCATTTTATCAAGAATATGAACAAACTCTTTTCTATTCTCATCCTTTAAACCTGTCTTTGCTGCTCCTAGGAGAACGACTAGTCGCTTGTAGACTTCAGGCATCCCTGTGCCGGTACTTGCAGCTGATGTATCTGGTGATGTCTCTGGTGATGTCTCTGGTGATGTTTCTGGTGATCTAATGTCTTGCCTTGGTGTGAAAACTCTGTTTGAAATTCGCTGCATTCTATCTGGTGAGAATTGCTCTAGATGCCTCCATACTTGTGGATTTGCTGTTTTGTAATTAGCTACTTGAGTTGGATCTGCTGTCTCAAGTCGAGAGAGTACATCTTCTGCTGTTAATTTTTGAGGGCTTTGTTGTTGCTGAGGCATCTCTTGTTGCTGAGGTATCTCTTGTTGCTGAGAGAGTTGTTTTTGCTGTTCCTGGTAATTTATGACTTCTAGCTGATCGGGCAGGTCAAACCATTGTTTAAAGTGCTTATACTTTCTAAAGCTGTTCAGGTCGACCCCATTGTCATGTAAAAATTTGAGTATGTCAGGGACTTTAAGGATGTCTATGTCTCTTTGTAAAGCAAAAGTCACCAGATCTTTATAATTTTGTAGCTGTTTCGCAGAAATAGTTTCTTGATTTTTAGTCATGAAGTTGAGCAATACTTGGGTGAAAGCAACCTTCTTTGAGGTGTTTTCTCCGACCCCGGCCGCGCCTTCTTTGATGACTCCAATACTTTCTTTCGTTATCTCAAGATGATAATCCACAGGATCAGTAGAAATATTTTTACGCCAGACACTAACACCAAAGACGAGTTTGCCTTCATATTCTACTGGCCCAAAGAAGTTATCTGTTACTTTCAATTTTTGCTGAGATGCTTGAGGAGACGTTTCGCCAGGTGGAATTTTATTCAGCGTATTCTGAAACTGGCTCTCTTGAATCTCATCAACAGCTTCCTTAACTGTTTCAATGGATTTCTTTGCTTCGGTGTAACCTGGTTTGTGAAACTCAGTGGCGGCTTGGATAAACTCATTGTAGGACTGCTGCTCTTTGTTAATTAACCCAGTGACTCGTTTTTCAGCTTCTGCGAGCTTCTCTAAGTCAGAGATGTAATGAGAATTTTTTCGTTTCATTTTTTAATTTTAATTTTTAAACTAAAAAAATGAACGATCCTCTGACGCCAGTTTTCTATAAAATCAACAAGCCTATCTTGAGTGATGACAGCACAATCAAAGCGACTCAAGTAAGAGTCCCCAGTCATGAAAATCAGAATGAAACTAATTTGGGCCCCGGTCAAACGCTAACATTTACTTACACTGGGTGTTCATCTCTGGTCAGCGTTCACAGTCTAAGGAGCGGGTTTTACATGACATTCCAATACAAGACTAAAGGTGGTACAAATGCTGATGGTGCTAATACTGACAAGCATGACGCTGATGTCACGCTAATCAGCAACTTCTGGGCCTACATGTTTAAGGAGTTTAGCGTGTCGAACGGGAGTACAGAGCTGGAGAGAATTGCCAACTTTGGTGTAGTGTATGACACTCATTGTCTCATTGAAAACCCAGATTTTATTCAACTTGGTAGCGGCGCTGGCTTCATCCCTAATGAGGAGAAAGGAGACGTAAATGATTCAGGTTATACAAAGAGAAAGGGGATATATAACTATGCATTGACGGGTGCTGATAATGGCGCAAAGAATTCTCAGTATAGACATGTAGATATATTTGTACCTTTGAGATTCATGAGCGGGTTCTGCAATACTTTTAATCGCCTGACCAGCAACTTTAGCTACACGTTTAGGCTTACCAGGGACGATCGCAACAGGAGTGTTTGGACAGGAGCTGCGCATACTAGTATGGAAGTTAAGCTAGCGGGAGTTGAGCTGTACTTGGAAATCATTGAACCAAAGACAGCACTGAAAGCTGAATATTTGAAGGCTATTGAAAAAGACATTGATGTTGCTTACACAGCTTACATGTGCAGGGATGAACGCAATGAAAGAAGGCAACAGATTTGTATTAAGGAGGGTTCTTGCAGCAACCCAAGGTACATTATTGTCAGTTTGAGAGATTCATCAACTATAAGTCGTTATGAACATGGAAATGTGCGAACAATTCAGCATGAAATCAGTGATAATCTTTACCCGGCAATGCCACAGAATGGAGATTTTGCAACAAACAAAATTAGCAAATTTTACTGCGAGCTGGTTGACTTAGCCGTAAAGGAAAACAACGGAATCGTTATTACGGCATGGCAGTTCAAGACTCTTTTCCCCATTTTCGGTGCAGACGTGTCGGCCAGGCAAATGCCTACTGACAACAGTCCGGTGAATATTGTGACCAATATCGACAGAAGTGAGGCTACACCCGTTGACCTTTTTATCATCTATGCATTTGAGAGGAAAATTAAGCTGAACATGATTAATAATTCTTCGAGTAAGGTTTAAAATATTTTTTTGTAAAAAAAATGGAAGCGATTGCTGAAAGACTAAACAATATCGTGTCGCATTCGAAGGAAAGTATCCCAATTACAATAACTGGTCGACTTACAGATTCAAGTGGAACTTTTATTGAAAAACTTGAGCAACCCATTCGTCTGGACCCAGAGGCAAACTACCATGTTTATCTCAATGACTTTACTGGCTGGTCAAATGTCCCCAACGTGACAGAAAAGAATAACATGTTTTATTACAAATGGAAACAAATTGGAGGCGAAGTGAAAGAATTTCCGGTTAAATTCCCTGTGAGCACACAGAGCGTGGATACTTATAATTACTTTCTGGAGAACGTTTTTACCAAAAGGGGGCATTTTGAAACTCCTGATACTAGCAAACCCGAGAATAAACTATTTCCTGTTAAATTGTCCTATGATCTCACTGTAATGAGAGTGGTTATGCAAGTTCATAAAGACGCAGAGGTGGAGTTTAAAGATGGCACCTGGTATCGGGAGTTGGGATTTGAAAAGAAGGTTTACAAGGCGGAAACTGCAGCTCCACCCACAGCTCCTTCGCCGGGGGCGGTTATGTTGAGCCGCCAGCCAGCACGCGGTTTATTTATGGCAGAAAATATCGCAGACATTGTTAAAAGTTTGAACATTTTGATCCGAAGCAATCTCAGTCTGGACTGGGTCTTCAAGGGAAAGCGAACAAATATTTTGTACAATATTTCTAACTCTGTTGCTGGTGGACAGATGATTGTTGAAAAACCTAATCCAGTAAAAAGAGTTGTGCTCTGTAACAAAGAAATTAATGAAATATTGCTACAGTTTGAGACCGAGGATGGAGAAGCTGTTGATTTTAACGGCGAAGAGTTCGCAATGACAATTATCATTGAAAGAATGTGAGAAAAAATAAAAAAAAAAACAAATTACAACTGATTAATAATTTCAGCGAAGTTGTAATAGCTGTCGTAATCTTTAATAGTTACTCCATGCAAATAATGCCAGTGAGTCTTAACTGCCTGATTAAGATTCGGAATAGTTAGTGGGACATTAGGCCAATATTTTTTCATATAAAATTCACATTCCTTCTTGCAGTGGTACTTAGATTTGTAATTGGGATGTGGCTTAACATAGTAAGATCCTGGAGAAACGGTCGGAAACATTTTTTTATTGAAAATTAAAAAAAATTTTTCGGGGTGAGTACCCCGATCAGCGCATAACTAGGGTGGATAACCAGGGTTTTAATCCCAGTGTCCTAGAAGCCCCATTAATAAAAATGTCAAAAACATCTCGAGGATATGAAAAATAGCAATTTTTTTCTGTCCCAGAAACCCCATTTGCTAATTGCCTGGAATAATAAATTTAGGCTAAATTTTATGTCCTGGGGGGAAAAGCATTTTAAGAGGAGACCCCCCTCTTTTTTCAAGTAGTCGAGGATATGTTAGTTAGTGGTAGGCATATATGTAAAATGTCGAATTTTTTGTCCCAGAAGCCCCCTCTTGCCTTCTACTCGGGGTCGAACCTGGACCAGTGGCACACAAGGCAGACGCGCTAGACCGCCGAGCCACACGCTCCCATTTCTTTCCATAGATCTACCCGTTTCTTCCCCTGAGATCTACGCATCTAAATCTGTAATCTAAATCTCACCCTAAGAAAGATTTTCTCTTCCCTACTTTCTAACTTTTCTTCCCGTTATTTTGAATCTATTCTAATCTATCTGTATGGGACAGTAAGCAGGCGGAAAGCGCACTTTAAATAAAAGTGAAACAAACATCACATGGGGAGCATTCCGCCTCCATCTGAATCCCAACTACGCCAGTTGAGTAGCAATCTAGTCCCGCTAGCGAAGCTCGTCAGCGACATTATAATTTATTAATAAATAATAAATTAGTCAAAGAATCAGGCGAGCGCTCATCGCGGGACAAAAACTAATTATGCACCATAATAACAATAATAACAAAAGTATTTGTAAGCTTACTTCTGCGCTTCAGTACTCTCGGTTGGCGTGTAATTAGCAACCGCGTCCAGAATGAACACCTGGCCCCATCTGTTTTAAAAGTAAAAAAGTTTAAGTACAAGTTGCTTGGAACGAGAAAAAAACAAAAAAATGGATTTCCTAAATGGATTTCCTATTTCTTAAAATAATTTTTAAAAACCTAAGATTTCTTAGAAACTCGAATTAAAGATAAGCTACTTCTAGTAGCACATTAAAAAACCAGGATTGATCTACAGATTTTAAATAACAAAAAAACAAAAAATTTAACACTATTTTGTTCAAACTCACTCAGTGCACTCGTTAAGCGCAGTCAGCAGCTTGTTAATCAACTGACCGCTCCAGCAGAGCATCTCGGAGGCGGTCTCCGTCTGAGCCGAATCCGCAATCTCCGTGATGGCGGCCACTGCGTTGGCAACCACCATAGGATTGCTGTCGGCTAGAAGCTCCTTCAAAGCGTCAAGGAAGCCCTGAAAAAAAATAATTCGCTGCCTTTTTTTACATAGCTAGCACAAACGCTGTAGCCTAAACCCTCTATACTAGATTTTAAAAATATCGTCTATTTTAAGTAAACTAAATAATACAAGAATCCCATAATAATTTATCCATTAGGGAATGATAGCAGTATACTATAGAAGTTTTAGCTTAGTGGCTAAGGTAGCTATTATGACCGCAAGATCGTGGGTTCGATCCCCAGCTCTTCTAGGAGACAATGTGTGCCATTGAGTAAGCAACCTAATCCCGTTTAAGCTGGGAAAATTTATGGACTGAACAGCTGTACACACCCCTCGTATGCGCCGCGCATCTACATGAATCAGTAGCAGCTCTACCGCTGTGCCGTGGGCTGTACATCTAATAAGACAGAGATTACACCGCTAAGCGCGCACCTGTTCCTCCACCAGCAGCGGATCAATATCGTGCAGCTTAGCAACGCAAACGGCGGCAGTTTTGCGCACATAGGGATCCTCATCTTTCAGACATTTGCGCAGCGGATCGCACAGGTAGGCGGTGATCTCGTCAACCCGGATGCAACCGATGGTGCGAACGGCCAGGGCCCGGATTAACGGATTGGGATCTTCGCAATCCCGAACAAACGTATTGACAGCCATTATGGCTTTGTCGGGCTGAGTCTTGGCGTAATTCATCAAGTAGAGGTAGACGAGTTTCTTCAATTCGAGATTGTCCGCTTGCATGCAATTAACAACATCCGGGAACAGGGTGCTAACATCCTTGCCAACTGTCATGCTGGCAATCACTTTTTTGACAGCTTCCTTGCGTTTGTCTTTGCGCTCGCTGTTCAATTCGGCTTTTAGTTCGAAAATCTCTCCTGATTTTATAAAAAAATCATTAGAATGCAATTTTCATCTCGAATAAAGTTCTTAGATACAGTGTAAACTGGATAGAAAAATATTAACATTTAATACACAACTCACCTTTTCGAGTAGTAGTGAAATACTTCGAGTCTGTGGTCTTTGCCTGAGTTGTAACTTTCTGAAGCCATGGTCTGCAATTTTAAATATAAATAACACATTGCTTTCCAATTAAGATAACAGAAAAATATAGCAAAGCATAAAAATTTCACTAACCTTATATTTCCCAGGCTTTCTGACACAGTGGCAGCAACTCCTTGCATTTTGTATGGAGCTGAAAATGAATGTAGAGATACATAATAAAAATATTTGGCTTAAAATATTTCCTTAGCAAAATGTTGTATATGGCAAAACTATCCATGTCTAAAGGTAATTAATAAGCCATTTAAGGTAAGTTACATCACAAAAAAATTAAAAAAACTGCCAAGTTTGTGTATACTATAGCCCAATTACTTTTCAATCACTTGATAAAATTTAGAAAATCATTGATTGCAAATGTTGTATAA
This sequence comes from Macrostomum cliftonense, assembly GCA_950096795.1. Classification (NCBI taxonomy): domain Eukaryota; kingdom Metazoa; phylum Platyhelminthes; family Macrostomidae; genus Macrostomum; species Macrostomum cliftonense. The sequence goes on from CATNEM010000162.1 coordinate 5,497,272, forward strand.
TTATTTTTAGAATTTTTTATTACCATCTAATTATTATTTAATCCAAATGGAGAGAGGAAAATTTCTCAAAAGAAAAGTAAATTTGGTAAAATTTAGTATTTATGGCATAAGTAAAACAATATTCAAGTGTTGAAGTTTTGGGTAAACTGGATACTGGAATATTTTATAATTGATAATTATTACATTATATAGGCATCAAGCTGGGTTTATTTTTTGTGCAATAGGGATGCTATAGCATCTTGACTTTGAGAATCACATCCTGAAATTCAATATAGGATGCGATTTTGAATCCTGATTTTTTTAATTGTTCACAATATAATACATTTCAGAATAGGACTTTTAAAAAATTGCATCCCAAACCCTAAAATTGCATCCTAAAATTAAGAACATAGTGCAATTTACATCCTGTGCCTATCCAAAAAATAAACCCAGGCATCAAGGCATTTAGCAATACTTTGGTAACACATTGTTACCTGGCTTTATATACATAATATTTACAATCAAGCTCAATCAAAAAGTATATAGATTATAGGACATTCAATAAGAAAATAGAATAGTGCAGCTCTATTACTACTACTCCCTGTGACATAACATTTTGTCATACATGTTATTTGTTTCTCTGTTTTCATTTGTCCATTCAAACCTAGGTCAAAAAATTGTCCACCAGATACTGCCAATGCATTGGGTAGTTGATGAATACCATTGTAGTATAATAGTAGGCATTGTTATCACACAAATTTTAGACTTTAGAATCATTGCAAAACCAACAAGACAATAATGCAGCATTTGAATTAATTAGACTAACTAAAATTAAAATTAATCATGCCAGCCATTTTAAAAATGAATTTGTGTAAAATTGTACTTTAACTTGATAATAGATCATTAAGAATTAGAATTTCAAGAATTTTTATGCAAACCCAACCTAAGTAATTTGCAAAAAAGGAAAAAACTTCTTACAAAGCCAATAAGTTTCTTACTAGTTGTTCAATCTATACCTTATTGCATAGTAGAGTAGGACTAGGACTAAAAACTACTAATTGAACCAAAATGTAAGAGCTAGTGTATTTCCTGGATTTGCTTGCCATTCTTCTCTAACTTGACCAATTGGTTTAAAAATTGAGACTTATTACTTTGAGAGTTGCACTTTTTTCTATAAACTTTCATTTGAATTTTTTATACTTATAGGTAGGTAAGTTTTGTTTAAAGTTGGATTTAAATATGAAAATCAATTGGGAAAAAATCTGTGCATTATATTTTTGGATTTACGGTCTTTTTATAGGTTAAATATTTTAAAACCAGAAATTTTGTAATAAATCAGACTAGGTCAGACTAGACCTTAAAAAAAGTATTCAAGTAAAACAAAAAGAGCATATTTATTTAGCAGTATTCTATATATACTATTTACTTTGCATCTAATTTTAAGGTTATGCAAGTATAACTTTTTACCAAATGTTGCTACCAAACAAAATAGGCCTAGTACTTTTTTGTTCATTGATTTGAATTATCATTGACTTGTTGCCACATAGCTAACTATATCCTTTATATTAAGAAAAAAATCTTTAATACTAAACCTAATAAAATATTTGGGTTACAAAGTAGTGAATTATAATATAATAAAATATTATATAATAATTTTGAGTACTTTTTAAATAGAATAGGGCGATAGGCCCTAATATTCATTTGTTTTTATTTATGAATCTAATAAATTTTTCTTTGTTTGTAATTATACTAACAATCTAGGTATCTTTTTTTCTGTTTTTAGTAATGAAGAAATACTGCAATGTTGCATTATATATATATTCTTAGATGTAAGCCTAGCCTAGCCCCTGCTTCCATTTGGAGCCAATATAATAGATTACTAATGCAGTAAGCAGCATGAAATTGACATCAGCATTGTTAAGCTATTAGCAAAGGCAATCAAGCAGTGGAGATCTAGAGGTCAAATCAATATGATCAAACTATGTAAAAATGTTAGGCCTACCAAGAAGCTTGGTAACACTTTGAAGAGCATGCCAAGTGTCCTGATAAAAATCATTAGGAAAACAATGAAGCTGGCCAGGATAAGGAGGTAGCAAACATTGACTTATCTGGTACTGTAACTGATGACGAATATGATGCTTCTGATGCTTTGGGAAGTGGAATACAAGAGCAACTACGAACCTGTGCCTCAGCCCCATTGCGTGTTGCAAAATGTACCATGGTGCAAAATTAAAAATTCGTGTGAACCCGCAAATAATAATATTGTGTGCTTTTTTCTCCTTTATTCATTAATTTAGGGCCTTTCAAATAAAATCTTTTGCTTTTTTGCTGAATTTTAGTTTTTTGCCAACTTTTTTTGACTGTTAATGCTGTCAGTTATTGCGATCGCCTTTGTCAGGTAATTTTCGCTTGTAGCTCAGGGGCACTTGCAATAATGGTGAAGGGGATTCGAAGGGAAAATATTGTTATATTGGAGCATGTTGGGGTGACAGCTTAGGAGTTATGAACAATAAACTGTATTGTCAGACTGAAAGTTGCGAAAAAGAATATTGTTGCCCAGTGGTGTATGTATAGTGTGGTCTACCTTAGTTTTATACCTACGTCAATATACTTTGCAAAGAAACTCTTCCAATCAATGTGTAATTATTATTTTTATAATAAAATATTACTAATGTTGTGAGGGCGGCGATAGAATGAAATTTATTTACGGCTGTCGACGGTAGAAGTCAAGGTCTGGTTGTTCGAATTTTAGCCGTTGAATTAGCGCCGATATTCCACGAAATATGTCTTCTGGTTTTAACAAAGTAGCCGAATTAGTTGGGAATCTCCGTCTGCCGGGTGCCTCAGGTCCGGGGGAGTTGATTGTTAGCTTAGCGGTCAGTAGGCGACGTTGCGATGAAATGGCTCCTACTAACAGTAGCTTTAGCGGAGACTCGAGTTGCTGCGAGATTCAGAATTATTCCAGAGGAATTAAATTCTGTCAGAATCAGGACGAAAATGTTTTCGGTATTACTAATAGTAGGCTGCCACCAGAGAGAGTATAATATTGTCGACTGAGGAGCCTAATTTCTTATCTCTCTCGAAGATATGTCATCGGGATCTCCTCTTACATGTAGTTCAAAATGAAAGTTTAGGACTCGAAAGGATTTATCCAAGAAAACGTCGAGCCAAAAATCGTCGGTCGATCAGTTTATTAAAGTCTGGTTATATGTAGGTTACAATATAATAAGGTTCGCAATCAGTGGGCGTGCGTAGTAGGATGTCAGCGCAGATTATGGCAGCCGGGCGTCCTAGGCGGAGAGAGCGCGCGCGAAAATACAATATAACTAACTAACTAGAAACGCTTGTAACAAGTGGTCTACAGCTCGTATTTATGCAAAAATCGAAAATTAAAGGCAATCGAGTTACACTAAAGAAAGAGAAAGAGAAAAGGCGGAACTATTTGAGAGAAAGCATTTCCGCCGCGTAAAAGCATAAGCAGAACCCCTAAGAAAAGCAGCGGAACGAGAAGGGAAGGCGCGGAAACAGACGAGACACGGAAACAGCGGAAGAAACGACGGAAGAAACAAAAATTCACGAATCCAAGAAAGAGAAACGAAAAAGGAAACGAGAGGGAAAAACAGAGAAGAAAGATTAAAAAGCTGAGCAGAAATAATAACATTAATTAATAAAAATGTTCTTGCGGCACAGGCACTGCTGACGGAACTGAATATGAATTTAAGGGATCTGATGGAAGCGATGGCAAGTATACTGACGAGAATATGCGGTAGCTCGCTCGTCATGGACTGCTGGCCAACCAAGGAAACCTGCCATGTGCTGCGCATACACCTATGAATCTGCAGCATCGCAATGGAGAGCGATTGATTGATGGCTTGAGACTGCAAGAACTGTCGACACCAGGAGAGCATACGCAAGGGCTCCTTTTTCGAGGCCAGCTATTCGGACGTGCAGCAGCTGATCACCCCTGTTGCAATGCTGGGCCAAAAATGAGTCCACGTCAACTGTCATGCACGAGTGTCGCATCAGTAGCCGCAACCGACGTCGACTGGCTTAACTTCGTTCGCGACGTCTTTTGCCAGTACTCTGTGGATCACCCGATGCAGCTGCTTGGCCCTGGTCACGTGGTCGAGATCGACGAAAGTCGGTTCTTCCACTGCAATTGTATTATCAGGGAGCATACCGTGACGGTCAATGGGTGCTCAGAATGGTGGAACGAGGTTCGCCCAAGTGCGTCATGGTGGTCGTAACGGACAGGTCCGCTGCTGTACTGCTACCCATCATCCAGGCATTGGGCCTTCCTTTTGCCAGACACATACGAGACATCTCGTACACCAGATAAATTAGAACTGATTAGCCTCGTGTCTAAAAGCGTTTTTGCTTGATCAGCAAACAAGCAGATGCTTGCATTGCAAATACGCTCGCAGAAATATGCTCACAAAGCAGCAATAAATAGTGGCAGCCGAAAAAACGGGGGACTTCGCAAACAGAAATGGTGCAAATATTACCTACTGAAAATCATGCCATCTGGTGTACTTAACAAATAAACTTATCAAGGTGCCTCGCAACTATCGAAAAATTATAACATAAAGTCAACCTTCCCTCGATCAAACGACAGAAAAAACATGATGTCAGCATGAAAATTTTAGGAATATTACGACTAACAAAAAGAAATTGCTGAACTATAACAATAAAATTTTGATCAAAGAGTTTTCCGGACTCAAGATGGTCGACAGGCGCCTACCGCTCAGTGAGATTTTTCGGAAATCAGCGGCCAGCTCCACTGCTCACGCAATCGGCCGAGTGGCCCCCGATAGCCGACCCGTCGTTCTCCGCATTTTTTGGTTGCTGGCCTTCCTGTCGTTTCTGGGCCTTCTGCTCAACACCTCCGTCGCCTACATCAACAAACTCAACAGTCCGGGCGTCAAGTCCGACCTCCAAGCGGAAACGGTTCCGTTCGAGTTTCCAGACGTTTACTTTTGCAACAGTCTGCAAGCAGCTGGCTCCTTCATCTACCTCTTGAACAAGTCAGAAGCGGATCAGGTCAACATTCCATTCCGTGCCGCCAATGCCTCGTTCCAAGAAGCACTCGAGTCCCTGAATGCGTCGCTGGAGGAGCTCGATGCTCTCAATGAGCTTCGTCCGATCAGCCTGATTCAGTCGCTGCAGTACAGAGTTCTCGCTGACATTGTGGGTCAAAGGAAGCTGCAGACCTTCTACCACAACTATGGGATATTCAGCGCGGGCTCTGAGCCTTCGCTGGATGCACCGATTGCAGTGGAAGAGTTGTACCACCCGAATCACCTGAAGTGCTTCAAGCTGGCCTTCACTGAGGCTGAGCGCATCAGAATTCAGAACACGAACAACAGGCTCAAGCTAAATCTGCTTCTTGATCCATACTTCGACGAACTCGTTGCTAGTAGTCAGTTTTGGTACAATTATACTAGACTTGTGAATATGAGTGCAACAGTGTCTGGAGAAAATGTTTTCATTGACCCGTTTGATTGGGATCTAGAAAACCCACTTGAAATCGACAAGGGCAGCGGGATGTACCTCTACCTGACCCCCAAAGGCCACTACCCGTCGCGACTGACGTCAACCGTGATCAGCCTCGGACCTGGAAGAGCCTACGACATCGCCGTCTCCATGAAAGACTCTCAGATGACCCCGTCCGACTTCCCCAACCAGTGCGTTAAGCAGCACGACGACCCGGTTCGGTTCTTGAACCCGCACTCCGGCTCTGCCGATGCCTTCAGCTACAGCGAGGCCCACTGCTACTACTCGGAGATCGCCAGGAGTAACCAGCAGATGTACAACTGCAGTCCCACACCGGAGCCCATACCGTGGGAGTACAGGCACCTTGCCTTGTGTCTGAACCTCACCGCTGCGGGAACCATGGAATCTAAGCATCGTAACATGAGAGCCTTCTTGAGGTCTCGTGAGGACGCAGATCGCGGAGGACATTCGTGGGACAGAGCGTGCTCAGCGAAACGACTCTGCAGGCAACGGACCTACGATGTGACGTCGTCCTACGGGATGTGGCCGTATCAGGGCAGTTTGTACCGTTTGATAAAGAACATATTGTCATCCCTACTGAAGAGAGTGGATCAGAATGAGGTTAGATCGCTTAAGGCTGGAGTTAGAATAATGGAATTTGTTACAATGGCCGACATCGCTTCATTTGAAGAACAGTCGTCTCAATACTTCCAGCGTGCTGTTTTAAGCGTTACGATGAGAACGCAGTCAACAAAGAGCTCGTTGACCACATTCAGCCTTGATTACAGATTGTCAGATTTTATTTCAAACATTGGCGGCGCCCTGGGACTATACCTTGGATGTTCTTTGCTGTCAATTTGTGAACTGTTTGAGCTGCTGCACGATTTGATTATGCACATGACATGTTCGCGCAGCTGAAGAGCAGGGAGTGGCTGACTGACAAACAAGGACCACTAGGAATCACTTTTTTGTCTAATCTAATGGTTTTTGTGAAATAAAACTCTTACCTTGCGTAAATTTTATTTTACCTGCCCATAATATTATTTATGTTCGATTGTCAAAATTTAGCCACAGAATTCCTTAATGATGCATAAAAGGGCCTTACAGGTAACTGCCTTTTTAAGAAGTGATTAGCTTCTTTTTGAAATGAGAAAATATCATGTACGAGTTTGCAAGAAAATCAGAAATTGGTTGGATCCGATTAAATTTCATTTAAAATTCAGATCTTTTTTGAAAAATTCACTGTACTAGCAGTGTAAGCAACACAAAAGCGCAAAAAAATTTAAAGACGGCGTGACAAAAGCGCACCGATGGTGAATTGATGCCAGATATTTCATATTTGCAGTGTCGCAACGACCAGAATTTGGAAAAACAGAGATAGGACCCTTGTGAGTTTTGTTTGAAGAGTGGGTGACGTCCCCTGTCCGTCTTTGTTGCCTTTTCTTCCTCCACTGGAAGGGGGCGGTCACTCCCTGGCCATTCTGCATCCCCTTCGTTAAAAGATTTAATATTTTAGGCCCGCCAATTAAAAGAGGCCTGGATTGAGTTTACTTATTCAGCGATAATGAAAAACATATTTAGTGTCATATGTGCAGCATTAAAAACTACTTTTCAAGCAATATAGAGAGCTGAGCCAAGTGAAGAAATTTTGGGTCTCTTCGCATGTGCAAGTTATAGAGCGAAACAGTGAACAGAGGTGTTAAAGTAGTGTCATAAAATAAAAGTACATCATTAAAATTGAAACAGACTGTTGCTAAGCATACAACATTTTTTTATAAAAACAAAAATTATGATGTGGCAACACCAAAAGTCTCACTTCCTCGAGCGCCTTCTGCATGCCTCATACAAGATGTCGTGCAGCAACTCAAATAGCTCAAACATCGTTAGCAGAGAACATCCAAGATAAAATCCCATAGCGCCACCAACGTCCGAAATAAATTGTGACAAACTGTAGTCCAAGCTTAAAGTGGTCAGTGAGCTCTTAGTCGCCTCCGCTCTCATGGTGACAGTTATTGCTGCGCGCTTGAAGTATCGGGATATTCCATCCTCAAACAATTGAACCTGACTTGAATTAAACAACGACATCATATTCACTCCGGTTAGTATTGCTCTGAAATCATTAGGATTCCTCTTAGCTAAGAATGCAGCCATAATGTTGTTCACTAGGCGAATCACGCTGCCTCGATTCGGCCACATCCCATAGGACGAGGTCACATCGTAGGTCCGTTGCCTGCAGAGTCGTTTCGCTGAGCACGCTCTGTCCCACGAATGTCCTCCGAGATCTGCGTCCTCACGAGATCTCAAGAAGGCTCTCATGTTACGATGCTTAGATTCCATGGTTCCCGCAGCGGTGAGGTTCAGACACAAGGCAAGGTGCCTGTACTCCCACGGTATGGGCTCCGGTGTGGGACTGCAGTTGTACATCTGCTGGTTGCTCCTGGCGATCTCCGAGTAGTAGCAGTGGGCCTCGCTGTAGCTGAAGGCATCGGCAGAGCCGGAGTGCGGGTTCAAGAACCGAACCGGGTCGTCGTGCTGCTTAACGCACTGGTTGGGGAAGTCGGACGGGGTCATCTGAGAGTCTTTCATGGAGACGGCGATGTCGTAGGCTCTTCCAGGTCCGAGGCTGATCACGGTTGACGTCAGTCGCGACGGGTAGTGGCCTTTGGGGGTCAGGTAGAGGTACATCCCGCTGCCCTTGTCGATTTCAAGTGGGTTTTTTAGGTCCCAGTCAAATGGAGATAATTCGATATACTCTCCAGAAAACATTACATTCATTTTTGGAAGTCGATTTTCAGGTGACGACAGAAAACCTGCGCTTTCAAAATCGAAAGAATAAGGATCTAAGTGCAATGTGAGCTTGAGCCTGTTGTTCGTGTTCTGAATTCTGATGCGCTCAGCCTCAGTGAAGGCCAGCTTGAAGCACTTCAGGTGATTCGGGTGGTACAACTCTTCCACTGCAATCGGTGCATCCAGCGAAGGCTCAGAGCCCGCGCTGAATATCCCATAGTTGTGGTAGAAAGTCTGCAGCTTCCTTTGACCCACAATGTCAGCGAGAACTCTGTACTGCAGCGACTGGATCAGGCTGATCGGACGAAGCTCATTGAGAGCATCGAGCTCCTCCAGCGACGCATTCAGGGACTCGAGTGCTTCTTGGAACGAGGCATTGGCGGCACGGAACGGAATGTTGACCTGATCCGCTTCTGACTTGTTCAAGAGGTAGATGAAGGAGCCAGCTGCTTGCAGACTGTTGCAAAAGTAAACGTCTGGAAACTCGAACGGAACAGTTTCCGCTTGGAGGTCGGACTTGACGCCCGGACTGTTGAGTTTGTTGATGTAGGCGACGGAGGTGTTGAGCAGAAGGCCCAGAAACGACAGGAAGGCCAGCAACCAAAAAATGCGGAGAACGACGGGTCGGCTATCGGGGGCCACTCGGCCGATTGCATGAGCAGTGGAGCTGGCCGCTGACTCTTTGACGATCTCGGAGAGATTACGGCGTTTGTTCGTCATTTTTTGTGGTGAAGATACTAGGAAGTCTTTTCTGTACTCATATAAGCTACTCGTATTTATCTGTGTTTCAGTGGAACTACTTTAGTACTCTTGGACTAATTTTGCATGTTTGGTGGTTAATTAATGATTAATTACTTTGATAATTATTTTGCTGCTTCAGCGAGGTCAGAAACAATGTTGATCGAGACACTACCAATTTACTCAGTTTCCTTACCGAAGCCTTGATTTGGCTATTGTAGCAGTTTGGGCTGTATGCGTTGAAAGGACTGCTGCTGTTCATGTAGGTTAGGAAATCAAGTAATTTCGACAAATAGCTAGTTTGCCAAGCTAATTTAATTTGTCGCATTTCGCATCGTTCTTAATGAAGTATACATGTAAAGTCTGATTTATTCGTTCATATCAATCAGTGGTCAAAAGTTGACTCTAGTACCATTGTAGCTGGGGCCAATCAGAAGCAAAAATATGCCTGTGCTCAGATTGCATGCAAAACAGCAATGGTACAAGCGTCTATATTTTCTTAACTAATGGTGTGGAAAAAAATAGGCGCCTAATGTAATTGGATTTTGTATTGTACGCTGTATTTCAGCAGGACAAATTATATTGTTAATTCAGTTTAACGACGGACTGGATAATATGAATTAGGATAACTAATGACGAACGAGCTATATGGCAAGGAAAATAAATGTCGACATAAAGGCACCATGATGACTGGATCAAATTGTACGGGCTAACGTTACTGTATTGTAAAAGATAGTACTGACTAAAAAGCAAGTGAGAAAGCTATAAATTCCGGCTCAGATTGTTTTAAGATATATCCTTGTCTCTAACTCACTTGCAAATTATGACATCATAACGAAAATAGTCAAACTATATTATTAATTATATAGCCCATAGCTAAACTTTGTGTACCTAATCTATAACTTACCTAATGAAGTGCTAATTTTAGCATAACTAGAACGAGGAACTCGCAGCCCCAAATTGGACCACTATGATCGAGGGGTCGATTTTGTAAAAAGGACGTTGCAGTCTACGTTGCATTATTTCTCTTTTATAGCAAATGCAGCCTTCTTTTTTGGGTTTAGCAGCATAGTTTCTATCGTGGACCATTACGAGGAACTATCCTGTATCAGTACATCTACATGCAGTTTTACTGTGTAGTATATGCGGGGCCTTTCTAATCAGCCATTTTTAGCTTAAGTCCCAAAGTGCATGTAAAGAATTATTTGCATTAGCCAGTGCTTGCTATTCAAGTAGTAATTTTCTAGTCAAGTTGATCTTCTCTGTTTTTTAGACATCATTATTTGTATAGTTGTCGTATTCGGAAGAAGCACTATCCGTCAAGAACCCAACATTTAGTGCCGCGAAGCATTAGGAAACGTGGATAAGAATGAAGTAGAAGCCCTGGCGAGGGTCTGCGTTTTGCCCGAGTAGAGCAACGAGTCTTTTTGTAGAATTGTCTGACTTTCAGATGTCATGCATCCCAGATTTAATGATCCTCTGGCACCTAATGTTATAAAGTTATGGAGAACATTTTCTTGCTATAATACTTTCAGTAGACTCCACAAATCTAGTTAGGCTCGCCGCTCGAAGGAAAAGTCTCTATCGCGCCCTTAGCAAAGGACTTCTCTAGCTGCAAGTGCTAAGATTTATGGTATTACGGATGGCAACTATCTAAAAAAATCGTCAATAGTACGACTTTCTCACGATTACAAGTACATGTACATATACATGTAAAAGAGGTTGATGGCGGCCCAAGAGGTCCTCTGTTATCATTCCGGGCAGAGGTGCTATGAGACAAATTTAGACCCGTAGGTTTCGGCCAAAAACTTAGGGTATCACGGTACCCTTAATCCTAATCCATGAAATCCGCAGAAATTCTGCTCAATCATGGCAGTGACTGACAGAATAAATTTCTAAGTATCGTAAATCTCATTGCCTTTGCGGACTCGTCTCAATGTCGGCGACGGCTCAATGAGGTGGCACTGCAAAGCGTGTGCCGCCCTACGATCAGTGTGGGTTCTTCTGATGTCCCCAGGCCATAAAACACAAGTGCAAACTCACAGCTATTTCGTGGCTGAAACCACGCCTTGCTCATACCTGAGACCCGGTAGCTGATCAAGGCGCTCGAGAAACAGCAGGATTTACATGTAGTGTAAGCGGCCGTCTGGTGATTTCAGTGCGATTTCAGATTTGCAGAATGTCCTACTTTGGACTTTAGGAAACGCTTGGGGCGCTTAATCATACATTATATACGTATAGGCCGGGGCGCCTTGTTATTTTCCACTTCCTGTCCTACGCTTAGACTTTCTAGTCGTCGGTCAGTACGCTGTAGAGCCTGTATAGACGGCTTGCAAGGCGCTGATAGATGCCCGCTAAGTATGAAACAGGCCATCCCTCAATGATCTCTGCACCTGCTCTGCCCTTTATTTGAGCAGTCTGTGTCAGACTGTGGTCAAAGTTTTTTGTTTTTTTTAATGCTATTTATTATCATGATTTTAATTCAGTTATGTTTATTCATTTTTCAGTGCAACTGCACTCGTGCCCCTGCTCTTCTACTTGTCCGTACTCAAACCATGCTACATGTAGCTTCTAAGCCTAAGGTGTGAACCCGCCAACCCATACCTGCATACATTCTCTATATTACTCTCCGTGCCTATGCTGTTATTGCCCAATCATCGAACCCTTAAAATCAAAATATATATGCTAAGTGCAGTGCCCAGCAGGCACGCTACGTTTTCCTACTATCAAACGCAGCCTTTCGCCTCATACATGAACATTTAAATTTACACTTTGGCCATTTAATTAGAGAACTTTTCTTTCATTCTTTTTGCCCTCACACTTTAACGACTCAGTTCTGCGCATGTAACAACGCGTCACCGGAATACCGCTGACGAGACGTAGCCCTAAAGGACCTGAACTGGGAAAAAATGAAAATTATCTGCGTCGATGACGATTTCAATCGAAGCCAATAAGACACGTTAGGGGTTTTCCCAATGGGCTTGGTGTCATTATAATTCGGCATTTTAATCATTGCGGCTTATTATACAGTGCAATTTGCGAAAAGAGCATAAAAAAGTAAAAAAATTAGTGTTTAACACAAAAACTACTGTTGTAGCTAATTTTTTCCTAGCAGTTATTGTTTTACCACAATGTATTTTTAAATGATTAAAATTTTTCTAACAAATATAAAGTTTCGGAGCATTTAGTGTCTAATAAACTGCAGTTTCTGTGTGCTTATGTTTAGTATGAAAATTTCCACAATTGTGTAACTTTTCCAGAAATAATAAAAAAGTTAAACCATTGATAGCAGATGCTCTTTAAAAACAACATTTAAGTTCCACTTGTAAGTTTCATAGATTAGGCCTAAGATTAGCTCACTGATACTATAGTCTATACCTCTGCATACCACAACAAAAAATAAACATAGGGTATTTACCGATTTTTTTATCTGATCTGCTTTAACTCTACAGAATTTAGCCTCTAATTGGCAGCTTTTTAGCTAATGTAAAGTCTAATAACTTAAAAATCCAGTCTTGAGCAATCCAGAATTTTTTATGTTTATTACCCTAACCTGTCCTTAGGCCTAGCACCAAGAAGTTTCTCGTTGTGAGAAAAAAATGGAAGTAGTACAAAACTTCAATAAAGAGGTAAGTTTGACATTTCTTTATTTATTGGCATTATTGCAATTTTTGCTAGCCAATGGTAACCTGTAGTATTTAAAGTTAATTAGCTATTTATATAATAAAAAATATAGCCATAGCCTAGACCTATATAGATTCCATTTTGTCTACTGCCAAGTTGTCTGCTCAGCAGGCAAAGTGGTTTTTATTTTTAATGGCTTTGTCTGCTGACCATTACTAGGAACATTCTAGTTTTCTTCACTCCTATTTGCTGTATAGTAGACCAAACGTGTTGTAACTTTGTCTAGCTAATTGATTTATTTGATTGCTTTTTATACAGTTTTAATTTGTTACACTTTGGTCTATACTATCAAAACAATCTTTTTAATTGTTTTATTTTAGTTTTAGATTTTTGCATTGATACAGTTTTATATGATAATAAAAAGTAGACATCCTAATATTGTAATAACCGGCATAAGTATAGTTCCATTCGTTAAATTACTTTGACTTCAGAAAACGAATCTGTGACTAATTTTAAGTAAGAATAACTACTGCTGAGGGGCCTAAAGTCAGATTGAAAGTGATTTATACTTGTCAAAACTTGTTATACTGCATATCTACTTCAACCGTAAGCCGAGAGCCAAAAATTGTAGTCTGTGGCCAAAACCAAAATGTCAGACTGTCAATTGGGGTTAGGATTCAAGCAAGATAAGCAAGATAAATGCAAAGTTCTATATTCTCGATTCTTGAAAATTCTGAAAATTTAAAAGCACAGAGACCTGATGACAATTACGGCTGACACGATGGCAACGATGCGCTGGTTGGCCACCTACCATCTACTTCGTAACGAGCGGCGGTGTCATTGTGCTGTTGGCCCAGCCGGTGTTATATACTTGTTATAACAAGTTTTGACAAGTATAAATTGCTTTCAATCTGACTTTAGGCCTTTCAGCAGTAGTTATTCTTACTTAAAATTAGTCACAGATTCGTTTTCTGAAGTCAAAATAATTTAACGAATGGAACTATACTTATGCCTAATAACCTATCAAAAATTCTTAGAATATATTTTTAGAACCAACTCAAAATACCTATATCTAATAGCAAAAAATTCAATCATATCAATATTAGTTAAGTAAAATTCTTTAAAAGTATATAATCAAATGATTTTTAAAAGCAACATAAAAATAAATATAAAAATAAACTTAAAAAAAAGGTTAAGTAAAAGTTTCAAATTAGTTGTATAGATATATATACATATGCCAAAATTAAAATTTTATACACTTGGTGCAACTTAGTTTTAGCAAAATTTGCACTTACATTAAAATATATTATTCACAAAATTGCATCATTATTTTCTTATTTTTTTAACCTATGCTACTCATCTTACAACTTGCTTCCCAAATTTTGACTAACTTTGTGACTTACTTCCCCAATTTTGACCAAATTTGCTACTTACCTCCCTAATTTTGACCAATTTCACAACTTACTTCCATAATTTTGACCAATTTTGTGACTTATATTGCTGATTTTGCAACTTGTATAGCTGATTTTGCGACTTACATTGCTGATTTTGCAACTAATCTTGGCAAGCAGCCATTTAACCTATACAGCTATTTATGTAAAATCAACTGCAAAAAGAGTAAGACTAACATAAAGCTCTATATATAAGTAGTTAGTAAGTCAGAAGTAATAATTAAGCCAACAATTAATAATTAATTACTTTAGTAAAAAGTCATCAGTTAAGTGCAAAAGTATTTTTTTCTATTGTAAAAGTTTAATTGAGCTTGGTATCTTTTCTAAGTAGGCAGCAGGATTCTGCTCTTATAATATACTTTGTGGCCTTTGCTAAACTTAGAAATATGGAATTATTGCTATTTTTTTTATGGAAAAGAATAAATAAAAACACTATCACATTTTTGTCCTTTTTCAACTAACAGATGAAGGGCCTATTAGATCATCGGCCCCCTGTGTCGCGTCAGAAAATGTCTATGATCACCAAATCAGCCATTCGAGGCATCAAATTCTACAAGCATATTGTTCAAAGCGTTGAAAAATTCATTCAAAAATGTTCGCCAGATTACAAAGTGCCGGGATTATATGTTATGGACGCCATTATCAGGCAGAGTCGACACCAATATGGAGCCGAGCGCGACGTGTTTGCGCCAAGATTTTTAAAGAATTTACTGCCTACTTTTCAGCAGTTGTTTCGATGCGACGAGAAAGATCGACCGCTAGTTATTAGAGTGCTAAATCTCTGGCTTAAGAATGAAACTTTTCCGCCGGAAGTCATTCAGGTAATGGCGCATAGGCTTAAGTTAATAGTTAAAGCTGCTGGTGAAAACCTACTAAAATGTTGGTTGCTAGAATGGTTGGGTAAGGAAAGGAGTGAGAGCAATACCCGCTGAATGGTCGGGTAAGGAGTGGTAGCAATACCCGCTGAATGGTGGGGTAAGGAGCGGTAGCAATACCCGCTGAATGGTTGGGTAAGGAGTGGTAGCAATACCCGCTGAATGGTTGGGTAAGGAGCGGTAGCAATACCCGCTGAATAGTACGAGCATAGTAGCAGCAGCCTCTACCAAGGGCAACTAACCTTGCAAGTTGCAATCAAACATGTCCCACAACCAACCGTTCGCAGTCGCTGCTGAGCTTGGCTGACAATCCCGAGGACGCCAACCTGCTGGCTCTGGCCGAGGCCCGTGTGTCGGTAGCCATCACTAATCAGGCCACCGCGAGCGCCTCTTCGCACCGTCCAAAAAGGCCGCATCATCATCATCACCATCACCAGCATCACAAACAGCGGGGGCATCATAGTCGACAAGACTTTGTTGACAATAACGACGAAGATCAGACTGGCGGCGTTGCTATGGAAACCAGTATGCCGCCGGTTGGAGACGGCGAGGGGGTAGACTATGACGCAATTGGCGGCATTAGCGATCCAATGATGGACTCAACAAATCCCGATGCTGCAGCCGGGTCCGCGTCCGCCATGCCTCAAGGCGGTATCATCAGCTCCGTCGCCGAATTGTTGCAAAAATTTCAGGACACCGACGACGTCAGAGATCAGATTAATCAGCTACAGGTAAGACACTAAATTGACAACTAAGACAGACAGACATAGCGACGCAAGTACTATGCAAAACAAAGACCTTCAACCCGAAAAAAACACAAACGCACAATTGGCAGAGTCTGCAGGACAAAATCCTACAGCAGAGCAGCCTGCTTAGCCAGCAGCAGATGATCGATCCCGAGATACTCGGCCAGCTTCAGGCCCTGATGGAGGAGCTAACTAAAACCGCTCGCGCCGCTGTGGAACGCGAACAGGAGGCTCAACGGGCCAAGGATGTTGTAGCTTATGACTACGGCGACGATTCGGACGACGAGGACAACATCGGCGGTAGCAACGGATTTCAAAGACGCTCAGGCGCTTCAATGCAGCCGTCGTCCGGTGTCGGATTCAGCGGCGGCGGTGTTGATCAAAACTTTCTAGACCAGCTGCAGCAGATGACGGAGACGTTGGCGCAGACTCGCGTACTACAGGAACAGCTGCAGTCGGCAAGGATGCGGCAGCAGCTGGAAGAGCAGCAGCAGCAACAGCAGCAAGTGCAGGAAGATCCGTACTATCATCAGCCGCATCAGGTGTCCTACGAGGAGGGCGAAATTGACGATGAATCAAAGGGCGTCCGGCCGAGCCACCACAACAGTAGCAGCGCTGTTATTAATAATAATAATAATAATAATTACAGCAGTGAGCAAGCCAAGGACGCCGATTTCTATCAACGCTCGTCCGCTCACTCGTCAGCCGTCCCGTCGTCCTCTTCAACATCTAGACGGCGTCGACGAAGCCACAGCGGCGGACGCGGCGAAAGCTCCGAGCGTCGTAGGAAAGAACGAAAACGAAAATCGTTGCCTAGACTACGCGACGGGCGTTTGTCAATAGTGAGCGCCACGATTTTTATTGGCAAATTGCAGAAATCTACTACTGAAGGTCGGCTGCGATCTCTGCTAGATGAATACGGCCAGGTTCAGGCTCTGGTGCTCATACCGTCTCGCGGCTGCGGTTTCGTTGTCTATTCAAAACGGAAACACGCGGCTAAGGCTATTGATAAGCTGCGCAGTACCCGGCTGGACGGGGCAACCCTGCGCGTGGCCTGGGCGCCTAACAAAGGCATCAAGGATACGGAGATGAAAGAGTTCTGGGACGAGGAGGAGGGCTGCACCTATATACCGTATGATAAGTTTCCTCGGGATGATTCTTGGCGCGACCTGCTGCAGGGTGAGGCTTGCTATCGCTATCTGTGTTACTAAATGCTACTTCTTACTACTTATAATGCTACTACTTCTACTACTATCTGTAGTACTAACTGCTTCTACTATTACTACTTCTTTTACTACTACTACTTCTTTTACTACTACTACTTCTACTACTACTACTATTACTATTACTACTACTGCTACTATTACTATTACTACTACTACTACTACTACTATTACTACTACTGCTACTATTACTATTACTACTACTACTACTACTACTACTACTACTACTACTACTACTACTACTACTACTACTATTACTTTTACTAACACTAATACTAATACCTGTAATACTACTGCTACTTCCAGGAGGCGCATTCATCGACCAAGACAGCGTGCCCCTGGAGCTGGCCGATTTAGTTCGCCAAACCACGCCCAGACCCGAGGACGCCGCCGCCGTCGCCATCAACGATTCAGCAGCCGCCGCCGTCGATTTGGCCAGCGTCGGCGCTGCCGCATTAAGGATGCCGCCGCCTCCTCCACCGCCGCCGCCGCCTCCAGCAGTGATGGGCGGCGTAACATCGATGGCTTTGAATCTACCGCCGCCGCCGCCGCCCCCTCCGCAGCTGGCGCAGCATCTGATGATGATGGGCCCGCCGCCAATGCCGCCCCAGATGTCGATGCCGCCGCAGTTTCCGCCGTTCATGCCGCCGCCGCCGCCGCCACCGCCTTCGCAATCATCGACAACGTCGACTCTGACGTCGCAGTCAGCGGCAACGCTTAATACGACGTCTCCGCTAGCAGCTAAACAGGCTGAGAGTCCAGCGGCGGCTGTGACGACGACAGCACCTCGTCTGTCCAAGCCGTTGCTGTCTCATTCGCAGTCGCAGCAGCGAACCACCCTGCTGCCGATGCCCACGCCGCCCCGGCCGCCGCCGCCGTCGCCGCAGCAGCAGCCCCACCAGCAGCATCAGCCTTACGTCCGCACCCCGATTCCTTCGCAACGTCCTCCTAGAGGATTCTTCCGCGGCGGCATTGGCGGCCCTGGCGGTACTGCTAGCGGCTTCCTGCCTCCGCCGCTGCTGGGGCCGCAGTTCCGTCCACGCGGCGCCGGCGTCGGCGGAATCGGCGCTTGGCGCGGCGGCGCCATCCGTCGCGGATTGTAGCTTTTTCGATAGTGAGTGAAGCTGTTTATTTTTAACTCTTTATTGCTGATAATCCTAGCCTACTGTTTTAAGTCCAATGAATGCGTCATCATTGACACCTTTATTTGTATTGCCTTTCCCCCATCCCCTGTGACTTTCTCTCTCCCTCGCCTCTCTTTTTTACTCCGCCTATCCGTTGCGTGCAGTTACGGAAAGCATTTTTTTCTCCCTTCCTTTGTTTAAATACGTGCTTTTTAGTGCGTGTTAGGTATGCACTGTTCGAAGTGTCCAATGGGCTCTTAGTTGTGGTGTACTTGCTGAACATTCGTCTGTCTTATTGATTTGTATCTAATTATGCGTACAAGCAGAAACTGCAGACATTGATAGCTCGCACTGTTCCGTGTCTATAGGAATACTCCCTTTCTTTAACAAAAAACATCTTACTGCAGCGTTGTTCCAAACCATGTTAATATATCGATACTTATTTTTTTCCCATTCATTTAATTAATGAATTTTTAAGTGGAAAAAAATAACAGCAATTTTGGCAGCCTGATTGTTCCGCGAAGTTATATTTGTTTGAGTTATCAACTGTCTTTATTTTATTTATTGATTTCATTAAAACGTCTCCGGCCTAATGACCGCAATGTCGTTGGTTCGAGTCCCGGTCCTATGAGACGATTTGTGCCCTTGAGCAAGGCACTTAATCCCGCATTGCTTCAGTCCACCCAGCTGAGATCGGGTACCAGTTTGAGCTGGGTAAATTTAGGGTGGGTGTTGCGGCCCCTCCAGCCCGTCAGGCTGAAAGCTGTACACAGCCCTCGGATGCGCTGCGCAACTAGCCGCGGCTTGTGCTATGGGCTGTACATCTGATCGAAAGGTCAGGTGTCTAAATTATTTAACCTAATTTAATTTAATTTTAAAATCTATGAAATCAAACCAAGTAAACATTTTTCTTTGATTTTTAGTCTATTCTAAAAAAGGCTATGCCTAATACCTTTCTTCAATCTCCATTAGAATCGCCATTCAATCTCCATTAGAATCACCATTCAATCCACATTAGAATCGCCCTTCAATCTCCATTAGAATCGCCATTCAATCTCCATTAAAATCGCCCTTCAATCCACATTAGAATTGCCCTTCAACCTCCATTGGAATCACCCTTTAACCTTCATTGGAATCACCCTTTAACCTCCCTTAGAATCACCCTTTAACCTCCCTTAGAATCACCCTTTAACCTCCATTAGAATCACCCTTTAACCTCCCTTAGAATCACCCTTTAACCTCCATTGGAATCACCCTTTAACCTCCATTAGAATCACCCTTTAACCTCCCTTAGAATCACCCTTTAACCTCCCTTAGAATCACCCTTTAACCTCCCTTAGAATCACCCTTTAACCTCCCTTAGAATCACCCTTTAACCTCCATTAGAATCACCATTTAACCTCCATTGGAATCACCCTTTAACCTTCATTGGAATCACCCTTTAACCTCCTTTAGAATCACCCTTTAACCTCCCTTAGAATCACCCTTTAACCTCCATTAGAATCACCCTTTAACCTCCATTAGAATCACCCTTTAACCTCCATTAGAATCACCCTTTAACCTCCATTAGAATCACCCTTCAACCTCCCTTAGAATCACCCTTTAACCTCCATTGGAATCACCCTTTAACCTCCATTGGAATCACCCTTTAACCTCCATTAGAACCACCCTTTAACCTCCATTAGAATCACCCTTCAACCTCCCTTAGAATCACCCTTTAACCTCCCTTAGAATCACCCTTTAACCTCCATTGGAATCACCCTTTAACCTCCATTAGAATCACCCTTTAACCTCCATTAGAATCACCCTTCAACCTCCCTTAGAATCACCCTTTAACCTCCCTTAGAATCACCCTTTAACCTCCCTTAGAATCACCCTTTAACCTCCATTGGAATCGCCCTTCAAACTCCCTTAGAACCGCCTTCGCCCAAAACACCATGAGAATCGCCGTGAAAGCCAAAGGCTCTGGAGACTTTACGAATCGTTTATTTTAAAGGGTCTAATTAAGCGTATATTTACAAGAAACTTTTGTTCGACTTAACAGCGACTCGCGACAGTCATCTTCATCAGTGATTAAAGAAATGAAAATTTATGTTACTACTTTATAGAACTGTACAAAAATATTATGCAAAACCACGAGTAACAAAGTTGGAGACAACAAAAAAAGAAAATATATATTTTGTGTTGCCAGAGTGTCAAGCAGCAGCTAGAATGTAAATAGCTAGGTCATAATCATAGCTAAATCTAAGCTAAATCATATCATATTTACAATAAAATAGTTCTTTAATGTTCCATACGTAGCCAAATATATGCAGTTATGATAAAAAAGTAAAAATCAGTGAAGATTCATGTTGATTGTATAGTTGATGGCCGTTCAAAGTCCGTTCGGAACATTTTATTCACTAGATGATGCGTACCTGTACGTTACACACGTCGATTCTCGTTTTAAAATACCGTATCCAATTTTAGTCACTATTTGATAGTTGCTTAACTACATGTCAAAGCCGTTCGCTTTTGCTTCTGTGCTGGTAGGAGTCATACGAGATATATACATATATATACATAATATAATATACTTATCAGTGTTGTTTATCTTGTCGAGATTCACGACACTAGGTCGTGAAGAGCAACAAGATACACACGTGCAGTAGCTAGGGTATTAGTAAGCAACTGCAGTTGATTGAACACAATCTTTATCTGAAACCCGTTCTTTAACGGCACGTGCTTTGTCAACTGCGTATACTACCCGTAATATTTAGGTTGTTAAATTTCAATTTTAGATTACTCAAGTCACACGTGCAGTGCATGATACATGTATGAGTCACTTTCTTGTCACTATAACACTTGATATGAGAGGGGCGTTTCTTAACATTTTTCTGTGAAATCGGATATACAATGTATTAAGAGTTTTTATTGACCTTAAACTTGATTACGAGATTTAAGGATTTTAGCAATTAAAATGTGTTTAAAGGAGACTTGCAAAAAATATTTTACTATAACTAAAACTCTCCCCAAGATAGTACAGAGGGCGCCTTGCCCTTAATTACATGCATAATCGGAAGCAATCCAAAGATAATCTATTAATACAGCGCCTAAGACTGCTTCCAAGAAAAATCCTCAAAGACAACTATCCAAAAAGACAGATCTCCCAAAAGCCAGCTCCCCCAAAGACAGCTCCCCCAAAGACAGCTCCCCCAAAGACAGCTCCCCCAAAGACAGCTCCCCCAAAGACAGCTCCCCCAAAGACAGCTCCCCAAAGACAGCTCCCCCAAAGACAGCTCCCCCAAAGACAGCTCCCCCAAAGACAGCTCTCCCAAAAGACAGCTCCCCCAAAGACAGCTCCCCCAAAGACAGCTCCCCCAAAGACAGCTCCCCCAAAGACAGCTCCCCCAAAGACAGCTCCCAAAAACCGCCACCAAAGACCGCTAAAAAGCGCCGTAAAGTGTGTTAAACAAGCCTTTGGCGCAAGTTAAATTAAATTAAATTTTAAACAAATTAAATCTGTTGTGCGACTCTGCAGTATACATTACTTTCAGTCTCAAATTTGAACTTCCAATAAAACAAAAATGCGAAACAGGATTAAAGAGCTAAGAAATCTTTTGCCAAAAAACGCTACGCGTCAGAACGCCGTCCATCGAATCGACTGAGACAATTCCAGGGCGGATTTGTTGACGGCTCGGCGGCTGTTGCCAATCTGTTTCCCAGAGGCGGCGGCTGACTGCAGACGTGGACAACAGCCGCAGTCCTGGCAGCGCTGGAACGCCGGCCTGCCGTCGGCGTCGCACAACAGAAAGGCGGCCGGAGCGAAGCCTTCGGCACCGTCGCTAAGGCGTCGGACGAGCAGCCAGTCTGGCCGGCGCTCGGAACAGTTGATAGCTAGAACTTTCTCCTCGGCTGACAGCGTCAACAAGTCATCGGCCGTTGAAGTGGGCGAGTAGGCGAAAACGACTGTGAAAGCAAGACCGCGGCAAGGACGTCGATGCGCTGGCTGCTGTCTGTCCGTCTGCACCTCGAAACCCAAACCGGAATCGTCTCGGCTGCAGCCTGTGACCAGCGAGGCCGCGGGACGAAACGGCTGAGGCAGTTGCTGATTGGGTTGATGGAGCTGGTGCTGGTGGGGTTGATGGAGCTGGTGCTGGTGGGGTTGATGGAGCTGGTGCTGGTGGGGTTGATGGAGCTGGTGCTGGTGGGGTTGATGGAGCTGGTGCTGGTGGGGTTGATGGAGCTGGTGCTGGTGGGGTTGATCGAGCTGGTGCTGGTGGGGTTGATGGAGCTGGTGCTGGTGGGGTTGATGGAGCTGGTGCTGGTTGGGTTGATGGAGCTGGTGCTGGTTGGTTTGATGGAGCTGGTGCTGGTTAGGTTGATGGAGCTGGTGCTGGTTGGTTTGATGGAGCTGGTGCTGGTTGGTTTGATGGAGCTGGTGCTGGTTAGGTTGATGGAGCTGGTGCTGGTTGGTTTGATGGAGCTGGTGCTGGTTGGTTTGATGGAGCTGGTGCTGGTTAGGTTGATGGAGCTGGTGCTGGTTGGGTTGATGGAGCCGTTGCTGGTCGGGTTGCTTCCATTTTTGTCTTCGTTTCTCGGAACGTACGGTACTCGCTGCCTAAATTAGTAATTGTTGTTAAAGTGTTGCCAAGGAATATTTAATAAACTAATATCATTTTTTTGTGAATTCATCTTACCGATACCGCCTCAACTTCTGCATGTCTTGAACCAGGTTTTTCAATTTGGCCCTCCAGTTTGTATTGTTCGGCCAACAAACTCGTAAAGTTTTTCATTGAAATGAATTATCTCAAGTTGGCATCGCTTAGTCAGTTAACTGAAGAGCTCGCGTTAAATAAAGGTCGTTTGTTGGCACTCGAGGTGGGCTGGTTGTTTATTCAGCCAGTAGCAGAGACTATTTTTTTTCGAGGCAGCTCACTCTCTTAAGAAGAGCAACAGAGTCCAGTTTGCTGCTCAATTGTTATTGTTTTCAGCAATCGAGTTCATTCTTTTATAGTGTTGTCGGCAAGTTGCAGTGCATTAGCTTGCTTTTTTGTGAAAAAGAAATGTTTGCATGCATGTCACAGTAGGGGCGGATCGCAGAGATGTGGCCAAGAGCGCGTGTGCAGCCACAGGAAGAGAAGGTGGGAGAGATTTTAAGCTAAGCAAGTCAGCTCGAAGTTTGTCAGCACAGACAATGTGAGCAATTGCGACTTGCGAGTGAAAAATGAAGAAGATAAACCTTTATTGCATACCAGTGCTCCTGCTTACTGAGCTCGTTTTATTTAAAAGGCTAGTACCATTACACGCACAGAAGTGTAATTAATTAGCTTGCGATAATAATATTCGCGTCAACATTGCAGACACTTTCTCATCATCCTAAATTTTTTCTGACAAGCTTTTTAAAGTGATAAAACGTTCTTTAAATAACTATGTTGGTTACTATGTGGTGCCAGGATAAAGATTAAGGGCGTCGCAAAGAGAGATCATTACAAAGATGCTGAACAGTAAGACACCATGATATATATTGATGGCGCCAAAAAAAGTAAATTAAGATGCTAAATTAACCAAATAAGTTTCAAAATATTTAAATCGGAAGCTGCGGTTGAGTTTCTTTTCGTGTAATTGATTTACTTGATTTAAAATGCCTGTCTGCGCCCCCCTAAGGGGGGCCCGAAGAGCTAGTTAACTATACTAAAAGTGTCAAACTAATAAAATCGTGTCAGTTTGAAATTAAGTTGCAATAGAGGGAAAAATTATATTAAACTCCTAGATTTTAGAGTTAAAAAAATTTACTCAGTTTAGTACTTCACTAAAATTTTTTGTGCGAACATGACAATAAAGCATTACTATTTTCTATATTCATGCATATAACAGTATATTTAACTTCAACGGGTGTCAAAATAGATTTCAGATAAATGTGCGAAAAACATGCATTCATAACATGTAAAAAATTAAAATTCTTTTCAGATGAAAAGAACATGAATAATACTCATTTTTCCATTTTTTGCAAATCATAACTTTCCAATTCCACACGTGTTTGTTAAAACCATAATATAAAATTCAGCCAAATAAGCTATAAATATAGAAAGTTAGTACTTGGATAACGCGGTAGCAAAAATTAAAACAAAGCAGTAATAGAAAAAATGGTTTCAGTAATAGAAGTAGCAGTAATAGAAAAAAGGTGTCGAAAAAACTGAAAAAACATCGGCGTACAAATAAATTTGTACACATGTTAATAAGTACAACAGCAGTAGTATATATTGAGATTAATAGAAAGGGAATAAACAATAAAATTGAGAATAATTAAGGGCCAGTTTAGCACCTTCAATTATTGTTTAGTGCCCGCTGACAAAGCTAAACTGCCTTTCTCTCTCCTCATATGCACATCTCGCGGGGTGGGTGCCCTCACACCCAATTCAGTTCTTACCCACCGTACGGGTGGCTCCGGTGAGCTTATCGATTTTTTTTATTTAGCGTAACCCACCACCCCAATTTTTGTTCACCCATCGCCTGCGCAACTGGATTGATAGATTCTTTTCTCCGCTAGCACGCACTGACTGGGTGATATTTATTGATTTTTTCAGAGACACCAACTTTTCCATCCTAAACTGGTGCTAATTAATCGATAGAAAATACTCACTAAAAACAAAACTTCTCAGCATTCATATGGAGCAAAGTTTGATGAGTTTTTAAAACCTATACTAAGTAATAATTTTTCGTAAAACGAGGTACTTAGTAAAGAAAATATGTAACGGTGCAAATGGTTAGGAAGAGAAAGTGTGCATTAAATTACATCATTAATAAATAACAGTAAGCATAAATCATTAAAAAGTTTTCTGGTTCTGCTAGTCAATAAATAACAGAGATCTAATATAAAGCAGGACTGCTATGATACAACATTGTGAAACAAAAAATTGTACTACTTGTATTTCAGTAGTATAATGAAACACAAAGCGGAGGGTCCGCTGCAGCAGTCTGTTTATTAGGATTGCAACTAGGATAAATAAAACAGGAAATTATTGGCTAAGCCATCGATCACGTGGGGCTAGAAGCTAGCGATTAATACAAACTTAAAAAACAAGAACAATAATAAAGAAATAAACAAAATAATTATATAACTTTTTAAGCTACTTAAAATTACTTTCCTAATCCCCAAAACATCCGAATTATGTTGTTATAATAAACACAAATTATTAAAAAAACCTTATCAACAAGTATTTACATTATCACAGATTCTCAACGAGTCACACTCGATCATTTTAGTTATTTTGAGTGCTGTAAACTTAATATCATTGAAAAAACACTTATCAATCAATACTTAAATCAAAATATCAATCAATCAATCAAACCAACAACCAATCAATCAATAAATCGATCAATGGATCAATCAATCAAGCAAAACTTGATCAACTGTATCACGGAATCATACCAGTCAGACTGGACCAATCAATCAATCGTTAAGCACGCGCAGCCGCTTGGCCACCTGCAGGTCGCCCTGCACCCCGATGCGACCAGTGGCCACGGCCTGCCACATTGGCAGCTTGCCAGATCGCAGGTCGTCCAAATCCGAGCAGAGCAGGGTGATTAAAACGTCCGGCGAGGCAATACGGCCGCGTTCGGCTACCTGGGCGGCGCAGTCCAGATAGCAGGAGGCCACTGGCTGGCGGCTTTCGGACAGCAGGCAGAACTGGTAGCTAGCCTTGCCGAGCTCCCGTCGGATGTCTTCAACGTGAAGAGCCCGACGCGCTTTAGCCAGGTATTCGTCGAGTTCGGGTAAGGCGAGCGTCTGTTGTTGTTGCTGCTGTTCCGAATCAGATCCGCCGGCGCCTGCTGTAAGTAGGATAATTAGAATATTAAAATTATTATATTTTTCGTATTTAAATTTTTGTCTACTGATGAGTAGTAAAAAGATACTTGCAGAAAATTTTTCGCGCAGTTGAAAATCTAGGTTTATTTAGTTTACTTAGCGTCTAATTTTAATGCCACAAAGGGTTTTAAAACCTGCAAAAGACTGGTAAGATGACCTCGTTAAATCAGCTTTTAAAACTATTTCAAGAAATAAAAACACTATAGTACTAAATCAGCATTGACAAGCATTCCGCTACCCAATAACGCGCATGTGGGATGCGTGTTATTGTCCAAGAACGCGTGTTATTGTCCATAGACAATGTTTTATCAACTTTATTAAGAAGCTCATTTCGTAACGATAAATAATAACGATATTAAAACATTAAAACGAGTATGAACGCATGGGGAAACTCCCAAGTTTGTCTCGTATAGGTATAGTGCTCCTGTCCACGCTCGCCAAGCTCGTAAAGAATCCGGAATAGCGTCTCATCCTGCAATCTTTCAGCATCATGCCTGTCGAAGTAGTCACGGATCTTCCGCATATAGCGTCGTAGTTGCGCGTCTCTTGGCCGGCTTCAATGAATTGCTTGATCTTGTAGCAGAGCATTCGATTGCTTCCATCGAAAGCAGTGTGCTTAGCCATCAGATTGGTTGGTCGCTTGCACAAGATATTTAAATACCGTTGGATGCCGGCTCGAATGCAACCAAGTGACGAGGGTGCGTAATACTTCCCTTCTTTCGTCTCCAATTGGAAGTAGTAGAGTCTCAAATACTCATTCAGGGCTCCATCATCCAGATCCTGATAGTCAGTGCGTAATCGTTTGCTCATACAGAATTCGAAAAACCGGCGCCCATTCTCCTCCATTTGTCGCTTACTGCTAGTGCGTTGTCCTTCCAACTCGACACGGTCTAAATCAGCCAACTCAGCCGACAGATTTCCATCACCAAGTTGAGCTTCGTATTCTACAAGACTGTTGGATTGATCCTTGTCTTCTTCCAAAAACGCAATAAAGCTCGAGATGAGCTCTTCACAATCATCGTCAAGTGAAGATAGTCGCGTAATGACGTCAAGTTCGTCGGCAGAAACGCCACTCACACAATTATCAGGCAGTTTCTTCAAGTTAATCAACGGCGGAATAATTTTTCCTCTGGTTGCCATTTCACGCTCGTAGTATAAAGAATTTTATTTACTACTCATTCCTTTGCTCTCTCTTCTCTTCTGAAACCCTGGCTTGTCAGTTAAATTCATTTATGGCTTAATCCACCCCTCTCTTTTCAGTTAAAATTGTCTATGGCCATATACTCTGCACCCCCGATAACTTCTGCCGAAACTGCGTGTTATTGTCTTTCCAGACCATAGACTACTAGTCTAAAAGGAAACACTAGTCAATGCACTCTTCTGCACTCGGGATGCATGATATTGGTATAACACGCGAGCGCGCTCGCGTGTTATACCAATATCATGCATCCCGACTGCAGATGAATATACCATTGTATAACATAAAATTTCTTAGTTCTGCTAATTTTGTACTTCTATGGGTGAAGCTTTTTGCTCTACTTGTATATTCCCAAGGACACTTTAAGTAGAAGGATGGGTCATTTCGTTTCTGTGAAAGTTTTTGAAGTCCGATTTTCGCCAAAAAAATACACTACGAAGATATGAACTTGACGGTTTTTTACATGAAATAAAAGATTGCGCTCGATTGGAAGCAGATGCAAGTCCCATCATTTTGACATTTGCTTTCTGAATTCCTTCTTGATCGAACATGTATGTTCTGATTTGTGAAATATTGATCTTTAAAGCATTTCCCTTGTAAACCATTTGTTGAAAATTTGAATAAAATGGTATGTTACAAGGCGGGCAGGTTCTGATCCTCTTCTAACCAAGTCTGATTTACGCAAAGAACATTTCTATCAATTAGTAATTTAGATAATTTTGCTGGACCAATCACATGTCAATGTCCGATTCTCTCTGTATGGGCTATTTGTCATTCAGTAGTTTTTTTACGAAAGTGAATTAATATCAATAAAATAATGGGAAGAACAAATTTTCACAAACTAAGACGTACATAGTTCGATAGAGTAAGAAGGCAGGAAACACAAATATCAAAAGATGAGATTTGCATGTGCTTCCAATCGAGCGCAATCTTTAATTTCCTATCTACGTAGTGTATTTTTTTCGTAAAATTTGAACTTCAAAAACTCTTCAAGAAACCAAGTGTCCAGTCCTTCTACTTAAGGTGTCCTTAGCACATTCTCGTGATAAGGGAGGGCACCAGCCTTATGACCGGAAGGTCGTGGGTTCGAGCCCCAGCTCTAGGAGACAATTTGTGCCCTTCGGCAATGCCCTGAATCTCGCATTGCTAAAGTCCACCCAGTTCAGATTGCGTATCAGTTTGAGTTCTGGGAAAATTCAGGACTGAGCAGGTGTACACACTTACTCTTCAGTTTGCCTACGCTAGTATAGAGCGTAAATTAGGCTACGTGCTGCTTACCGACATGAAGTTCAACTTGAGAAGTCGAAGCCCCACCAGCGGCGCCTTGTTGCGCAATGTTCAAGCCCACGCTGCTGCTGCCGCCGCCGCCGCCGCCTCGAGCAGCAGCTGACGCCACTAACTGGCCAAACAAGTGGCGAGTCAGGGTGCCAAAATCGACACCCTCCGGTAGGGCACGCTTAGGCGGCGGCTGGGAAACTATTCGCATCGGGCCTAGGGCCACGCTGACCACCTCTAGGCCCCATTCGCGCGCCTCAGCGTTCAATGTGGCCGCAATGTCGGATTGCATTCGGTCGGCCCTGTCGGCGAGATCGTCGGCGTCTTGACGGGCGACGTAGCGTTGAACTGTGACCTCAATCAGGTGGGATAGGGCCGACCTGAGCATCGGCATAGGGACAAGGGACTTGATATTGCTGATTGATTAGTTTTTGGATTTTTTAAAGTACAGAAAAAAATGAGACCAAGACTACCTAGGATCGGTGGTAGACGTCACAGCCATCTCCGGCTCGCGAACTTTGTACACGGCCTCGCCGGCGAAGCAGACAATGCCCCGATCGGCGGTGAAAAATTCCCGTTCAACAAAGCCAACAGATTTTGGTCGCAAATCGATGCGCTGCCAACTGTCGATGATGGGCAGGACGCAAGCGTAACCGGGACCCGCTACTGGCTGGCGCATTCGGCCTAGGCGCATGCTGATTAGACGTTCGTGGCTTTCTAACTTCTGTAGATTGGAAAATAAATCAATAGTCTACTTACAGTAGAAAAAATAGTGTACGACTAGTATCATATAAAATATTTCAACTACCAAACTACCCTACTGCTAGTAGAAATATGCGAAAAAATGGCGCCTTTTTACAATAAAATTTTTTATATTAACAATGCATTACCTTGACAGAGAACCATCCGAGCACGGGGAATAAGAATATGACTAGAATTGAAAATAGGCCGGTTATAAAAAAGTTGGCCAGTTTCTCTGTCTGACTGTAAGGCATCGGTGGATCTGGAAATGAATAAAATTAGATTTTTTGAACTTTAAAAGCTGAACTCTTAGATTAAAAAAGACATGTACAGTCAATTAAAACTCACTAAGTTGCTGAGCTTTCCAATGCTTGCGATCGTCGCTATACGTGAAAATAGACCTGTAGTTGTTGCTTATCTCCCGCCTGGCATTATTACCGCCACTGTTGCCTTCGCTTCGAAACAATTCGCCATTGCCGCCAAATTCAAATGCGGTGCCAAAGTCGAACACCTCAGGTCTGGGCGGATCCGGTGGCGAATTGACGCTAACCTTTTTGTACATTTTTGCTGACGCTTGTTATAGATTGTCTGTCTGACCTCTGGTGCTTTTTAAGGTTTGATTAGAAATAGTAACTGCTGCGGGACTGATATGACAGGATAGCGCATAGTTAGCTAATATCATATAATATCATTCTGCATGCATATAGACTTAGATGGATTTATTGTTCTAATTGAAATTTCTTCTCCATATCTCGACACCATTTCTGCTTTAAATTTATCTAAATAGGTTGCAATTGCAACTAAATCTCTCTGATTAGCAACCAACTTTATTGGTCAAGCTCCACTGTTCCCCTCTATGAGATCTTATTCTGTTTTAATATGTGTGATCTCTTCTGCTTTTTTCGATGTGATCTCTTTTGCATTCTTATATGTGATCACTACCATTCTCTGTGTGATCTCTTCTGCTCCCCCTTCTGTGTGATCTCTTTTACTCTCCTGTTTGATTTCTTTTGTTACTATTTGTGTGATCTACTCTAGCTACCTCACCTTCTATGAGATCATTCCTGCCCTAACACCTATGCAATCTCTTTTGCTTTGATCTTTTTGTTATCTCTTCTGCTCTAATCACTGTTTAATCTTGTCTATGTCCCTAAAAAGTAATAAGTTAATCCCAATATAATGGAAGTTAGACATATCATACTAAGAATACTAACAATCTTTCTTCTACTTTTTGATTATGCATTTATTTAAAAATGTGTAAAAGTATTTTGATTACATGGTTTTATACTTAAAAAACTTTAAGGTAAATCCAAGGTTGAAGATGTATTGATGTATCAAATGTGATATAGCTAGTTAATTTTAAAATAGAAATATATTAACCCATATATGTGCAACAGTTGGCCAAGTCAGCTGATCCGGCCAACTGATTTGGTGGCTGACCAAGGTAAATTGCAAAATCGCCAGTGTACCAGTGTACATTGCAAAATTGGCAATGTAAGTCTAAAAATGGTAAAATTGAGGATGTAAGTTGCAAAATGGAGGAGGTGTTATAAGATGGCAATGTAAGTGTAAAATTTGGAAGAGAATACAAAAAACATAGCAAGAAGAAAGATATAGGCAAGAAGTGGTTCCTGGGACCTTTTTTGCTCCTTTAAACTTTGCTGCAAGTAAGTCACAAATTTTGTTTCAACTAAATTGCACCAGTCAATGGAATTTTCAAGTTACGCATTATATATAAACCATGGTCAGGAAGGTGCAGCATGTGCACCAGAAACACATCCATCAAAATTTTTGTAGTGCACCGCATGTTCCAAGAAAAAAAATTAATTGTGCACCATGGTCAGGAAGGTAGCACAATGTGTGCCAGAACTTATTTTTGCTGAGTCATTGCCATGCACCATGCACAAACTTTGAAAATTTGTAACTCTTTGAAAAAAGTGTCAAAGGACCAAAAAACAAAAAATGTAGCATAAACCACTTTTTCTCTATATCTTCCTAATGGCTATGTTTTTGCTTGTAATCTCTTCTAAATTTTATGTATACACTGCCCATCTTATAACTTATCCCTTTGGTGATTTTGTGCCAATTTATGCCAAGACCTTTTGTTTGCACTGCAATTGTGCACCATGTCTAGAGATTTTGGTCCTGTATGCTAGAAAATTCTGGCAAACCTGCCACCTTCCAGACTGTGACTTGTGCACTATGCACCAAGCCATGTGTGTGGCACAGTGAAGTGTGCACTATGTACTAGCAAATTGCTGATTTGCACCCATAGCCAGGAAGGCAGTAGATTCCCTGGAATTTTCTGGCACAAATCAGTAATTTGCTAGCACAATGCACATTTCACTGTGCCACGTGCATGGTTTGGCACATGGCGCAAAAGTGCAGTGCACACAAAGGGTCTCGGTGCATAGTGTGGCACAAAATTGCAAATATAATGGGCAAAGTAGGCTAAGTAGGTAGTAAAAAGCGGCAACTTGCAAATATTAAAACAAGATTACAAGTAGCTAAAAACATAGTATATAGGAAGATGTAGAAAAGAAATACTTTGTGGCCATAGTCAGGACTATGTCACGTGTACGCGAGAAAAGTTTAGCAGGTAAAAAATGCCCATACGCCATACGCCGAGATTAAAAAAACTAATTTATTATATATATAGGTTATAGGTAATAAAAAAGAAAATACGGCACTTTAAATTTATACAAATTTTCTTAGAAAGCAGATAACGAGTAATAACGAACAAGCAGAATAAAAAAAATTGCCAACTCATTTTTTAAATTGCTGCCAAAATGGACAGGCCAATACAATATCTATAGCAGAAGGCTTTACATGTATAGAAGCTGTACATGAATACATGTATTAAGCATGGCAAAAAAATATTTATGCCAGCAATGCAGCACCCACCAGCACATGCGACATACGCCAGCATATGCTGCATATGTATCTACCCCCTTCTGGCCCCTTGTATTTACGCCGCATACGCCACAAAAGTCCAAAAATTTGCTCCTGTATGCCTGAATTTTCGGTGTAAAAGGCCATCTTCCTGACTATGGCCTTGTAGGACCTTTTTTGATCCTTTGCACTTCTGTTCCAAGGAAGCACACCATAGCACACATTGGGTTTTGTGTTGGCACACAAAAAATTTTGGTGGATGTTATTCTGGCACACATGCTGCACCTTCCTGACCATGGATTTGCACTAGAAAATTCTAAGGATTCTACCACCTTCCTAGGTGTGGTATATAACTATATTATATATTAACCAATAAAATTGTCAATGTTATCATGCTAAATTAAGTTTTGAATAAAAATTTAACAAAGAAATGATTTATAAAAATTATAAAAAGTCTTAATTAACATTTTTTCATATTATGTAATATTACATTTAATAGCATAATGACTAGGAAGCACTTCTTTCTAAATATTTATATCCAAAAAGTATGCCTATATTAGAAAATTGTATTTATATGCTACTGAACTAGTACAAAAAGTTATTGAAAATGATCATTGCTTAATAGGACCTAATTTAATATTGATTAGGCCTATTTAATTAAAATTTGACATTTTGATAATAACCATATTCCTTAATATTCCTTATATTCCTTATTCCATATTCCTTATACAGGATTAAATATAATTAAAATAAAACAATGCATACAGTTTTTAATCAAAGAAAAGTTTTAGAAGCATATCATGGATGGTGAATAAAAAATATGCTAAAATTTATAGTTCAATGCATCCATCATGGCTATGAATCACAAGTTTGCTGTAACACACAAGCATAGCCTAGCCAGGGGCGATAGGGGCTATATACGCCATATTTCATAAAATTATTTTAAGGACCTTCATACCATTTTATTTGTCTTTTTGTTTGGTAAGGACAATAATAAGGTTATCACCTTAAACGGCCAAACCGACCCATCGCGGCATTATAAAATCCTTCGCGAAATGGCGAAGCGAATGCAAGTTTCTTGCAAAAGTGTAATTTGAAAGGTAACAAAGCAATTTTAATCAAAATACTGCCCTGATAAATACAAAAAATTGTTTATCATCGTTTGGTAGGAAAATGTAGATTATAAGTGACAGCAGGTTTGTGTAAGCTTCTCATTTTATATTTTATAATTGTTTACAAGTACATGATTTTGTAATAAATTTATTTTTCTAGTGTTATGAGAATCTAGTTACAGGTATAGTATGTATAATGTAAGTATTTGAATAGGCCTAGTATACTTTTAACTTTAACGTTGCTGATTAGGAATTATGTTTTCCCATTCCTATACTATGGCTGGCCAATCAAATATGTTTTTATAAAGACAAGAAGCGTAGGATATGGATATACAGTAATAAAGTAATGAATAATAAAATAAAACGGTGATCTGAAATGATCAGGATTTTTTTCCTACTGAAGCTGGAGGAAAATTTTTATTTCTACCTGCTCAGAGGTATTTTAGAAATATGGTAATGTAAGGAAAGAAATAAGGTATGGGGATTATTATTAGGCCCTATGGCTATAGAATTCTTGGCCTCTTTTATCCTAATTATTTCTCTTGTAGCCCTAAAAAGCCTCCATTTATCATTAGCTATTATTAGGCCTAGGGTAAAGCATTGTCAACCAGAAAAAAGTCATGTTTTTTATTTTCTTTGCTAATTTCTACTTATATAACTTATATAAGTAGAACTTATATTATAAGTTATATTAATTTGCCATGTATATAGAACTACTTATTTTAACTTATTGCAAATACATTGATCTTTTAAGGCAGTGCTTATTCCCACAGTACCATCGGAATAATATTTTGCTTATTCCCACGGAACACTGCCAAGATAGGCAAACTTCTGTGTAGATAAAGCGGCACTTATTCCCATGGAACAGTGCCAAGATAGGCAGACTTCCATGCCAATAATGTGGCACTTATTCCCACGGAACATTGCCGAGATAGGCAGACTTCCGTGCGGATAAAGCGGCACTTATTCCCACGGAACACTGCCCAGATACAGTTGGCAGACTACCGTAAGGATAAAGCCGCACTCATTGGAAGTTCAATGAGGTTTTGAGATTTTAAGAGGTACATTTTTAATATATTGTAGTTTAGCAATTGCCTGCTTTGAGAAATAATTTATTGCTAAAATATTCAAAAACAAAATGCAAGCTGACAATTATTATTGTATGATTTTCTTTCTCCTGTGGCTACCCTTTATGCACATATTTTTGTGTGTGTAGTCTGCTCCCTTGTACCCAGCCAATATGTTTACTGGCTTTAGTCCACCCCACTCCCATCTGCCCCCACTCTTTGCCCCTATCTCGGCAGTGTTTTGTGGGAATAAGTGCCACATTATCCACACGGAAGTCTGCCTATCTCAGCAGTGTTCCGTGGGAATAAGTGCTGCTTTATCTGCATGGAAGTCTGCCTATCTCGGCAGTGTTCTGTGGGAATAAGTCCACATTTATCCGCATAGAAGTCTGCCTATCTTGGCAGTGTTCCATGGGGATAAGCAAAATATTATTCCGATGGTACCATGGGGATAAGCACTGCCATCTTTTAAATGATACCCCATTTGTAACAGTTTCCTTTAATACTAAATGTATTGAATACAAAAGTTTTCTTTTTTAGTCTGATTTTTAAGCATAAAAAATTGAACAAAGCAGATTCTGTCTAAATAAAGCTAATTTTTGCAGTGTTTCTTGTTTTTTTAACTTTTAAACACTAGGATCTAAACTGATTAATTTGACATTCCACACTTATTGTCTCTAGGAAAATTTTTCCTAATATTCTTAAAAAAGCTAAATTAGCAAAATGTTGATTGTTAAATCTTGTACCAGTGGTCTTCCTCTCTCTCTTTCTAACTTTCCTAACCTCCTGGTAGCGATTTGCAGTGCCAAGTGGTAAGCACTGATTTTGTCCAAAAGGCATTCCCGTGAATCAGAGGGTCACAGCCTTCAGTCCCTAAGATTATATTCTATTTCAGGCCCTAAGATTTCTAAATTCAGTCCCCTAAACTTACTAGCTTCAGTCCCTACTCTGCATGTACTTGGCACTTGGTCCAATAACACTATGGCTCCTTCCTGGCACTTGGCCCAACAGCACTATGGCTTCTTTCTGGCACTCTGGCCCAACAGCACTTGGCTCAATTGGCACAATGGCCCTTCCTGGCTCTATGGCCATGTTTATGGCCATAGGGCCATGTTTATTTTCCTCCTTAGAATTTCACCTCCTTACATACTTAAGCAATTTAATTGTTGTTAAAACGGTTACCATAAAAATTTTATAAAAATATTATATTCAAAAATTATATACTTTTTATAATGCGCAGATAAACAAAAAGACTTGGCAGAATTTCACATTTCACACAGATTTACTAAGGGCCTTAGTATGCATCAATCTGCATATTACTATATAAAATCAAATTATACTTAAGGACTAAAATTGCTATTATTCTCAAGTATATTATATTTACTTTCATAAAAATTCATAGTCCTATATCTTATTCTTTATGCTAATAAAACAAAATAATTGTATATTGTTTGTTTTTTAGATCCCTTATTTGGTTTATGATGCTTTACCCTGCTTTATGTTGCCTTAGTACTATAAAAGTGAAGATATTTTTCATTTTTAAAGAAAATCAGCATGCTTTTTTAACTTATAGATAGTGTCAAAAATTATTTATATTATATTATATTATGTTAGATTTTATGTAGTATTTATGGTTAATAGTGCATATATTTGTTAAATAAATAAGTTTTTTAGCAAGTTATTTTTAGGATATTGGGCATAGTATTCATCATTTAGTATGCACATTTTTGTTTTTATAAGTATATAACTTGGGATAGCATTAGTAAATTTAAATGCAAATTTTCAAAGCTTCTTTGTCATTTTATATAGTTTTGTGGCAAAAGCAAGTCTTTATATATAGTAAAATGAATATAGAAATCAAAACATTTATGTCAATACTAAAAGCCCTTATAAATTTTGGTGAAAAGAATTATTGGTTATTTAGTAATTTAAAAGTATCTTCAGAATGTCATTTTCCTTTATTTGATATGCTACTTTTTCTGATATCATCATAGGAATTTTATAAAATAGAGCTAATTTAACTAAATTGCTACCAGTGTAGGATATGAATTAGTATTATAATTTTTTCTATGGTTGTGTATATAGGTTTTAGGCTTGTAAGTAAGTAAAAGAACTTAAGAATTTAGCATGTAAATATGTTTTTATTATATAAATTTTATATAGATCCAAACTGAAAATTATGCTCCTTGCCTATTGAATAGCTGAAACGAATTTATAAAACCCTTGTCTATTAACTAACACTGCAGGATGCATACAAGCCAATTCTGCTAAATCAAAACGTTGTGTTGCACAACCATCAATTAACGCAGCATCACCAGCTGTACCAACAATCACACTTGCCACCGTCCCATCAACAACAACAGCAGCCGCAGCGGCAGCAGAACCAGCAGAATTTGCAGCAGCCAATTGCTCATCCATTGCAGCAGCAGTTACCCCAGCCGCCTCATCAGGCGCACCAACAAGCCCCGCAAAATTCAACAGCAGCATTCAATTTTGGCGACTTATTATTAGGAAATTTTCGCATCACCTTTGCACCCGTTTACACGTGCAATATTTGCGAAAGATCATTCGGCGATCGGGCATCGTTTGAAAGTCATAACGTCATACACGACCAAGTTGCTATGGGTCAGTCTAGACAGCAGCAGCAGCAGAGTCAGGACCAGAATCAACAACAGCATCACCAGCAGCAGCCACAGCCGCAGCCGCAGCAGCAACAGCAAGCGCCGAAACCGCCTCAACAAAACGACCCCGACAAGCCTTACAAATGCGACATTTGCTGCAAGCAGTTCAAGCAGAAGACCCATCTTAGTCATCATTTATTGACGCATTCCGGAGCTAGGCCGTTCAAATGCACCTCGTGCGAGCGCTCCTTTCCGCATCAATATTCGCTTAGTAGGCACATGATGAAACACTCGGACCAGAGGCCGTTTCCTTGCACCCATTGCGACAAATCGTTTCGCCAGAAGGTCCATCTGGACTCGCATCTGCGCACCCATTCGGGTCACAAGCCGTTCGCGTGCCGACTTTGTCCAAAACAATTTACCCATCGCTATTCGCTAGATAGGCACGTTAATCAGCTGCATCCCCTCACTTGATTATGGAGTTGTCGAATGATTATTTTATGCTGTAAATTTCTATTACTTGTTTCGTTTTAAAGCTTTTTTTCACAAGATTATGGAAATCATATGATTATTGGCTACTTGTTTTTGGAACTGTCAGTACACTGTGTTGTGAATTATTATAACTTAGTGTTTGAAATTCGAGTAATCTAACTGACAAAAAAACAAATTTATCGCTCGGAGAAAATCTCGTGAGGTGCACTGCTTCTAAATTTCGTGTTATTTGCTTAAGTTTCGAAGTATTTTGTAGCAATAATTTTAGTCATATTTACTTTGTTTCTGTTTATTAATTTTTTTACCGCAATTTCTCTAAAACTTTGCATATCTTGGACGCAAGAAAATCCATTCGATTGCAGAATTTTATGACTTTACTAAAATAGTAATAATGGTAACTGTGTAAAGAATCAAATCAACGTTAAAAGTGCAAAGATTATCTATGTGTTTATTGGATCACTATAAAGTACTTTTATCTCTTACTGTTAATTATTTGCTTATTTTTATCAATTTTTTTCGTGTATGTGAATTAAAAAGAATTGCATATAATATAAGTAAATATTGCAAGAAGATTATCATTTTAGACGCTTCTAAAGAGGTAAATGTTTGGTTAGTTATTTTTTGCAGTCGTGAATATTTTAATTAGGATTCTGGTTTAAAAGAGTATTAAAAGTTAAACTTATGTTCGAGTCAGCTTTCCTTTTACTAATAGTATCAAACTAAGCAACATTTTTTTCTTGCAGTTTTTTTTCTTTCTTACAGTTCACGTGTAAACTCCGTCTTGTACTCCATGCCTTGACTTTATTGATTCTAGTATTAGGAAAGAAAAGAATAGGGGGGTTCCGTTTTTCTGCTTTCCTTTGCAGGCTATTTCTATAACGGTTGCTCCCTAAAAGCAGCAAAAACAAATTCAGTTAGTTAGCTATGTATTATTTTTCAGTCTAACTATCGCAGAAAATTATTCCAGCGCAGCTAGTTGAGTGTGCAAAAGCTAATGAAAAATTTGTTTCTCTGCTTATGTATATTTAGCGTACAACTGTGTACATTTAGTCCGACTGTTGCAAATGCAATACACAGCCAATTGAAATGTGCATAAAATTTGCAGAACCCCAGCTATTTCTTCTAGTAGCTAGTTGGCTTGCTTCGTTTACGGAGCCAAAGTTTGCGGTTATTGGTTTACTGTAGTAGATGCTTACACTGCCGCCAGCTTTACCTTAAAGCTGCTGTTAAGTCGCTCGCGTTATGTCTAGTCGTAAGTTATAATTTTTTTGTTTGATTTCAGTCAATTAGTTGGATAGTCACCTTAAGGATCTAGACTATGAAGCATAGCTATCAAATATATCCTTATTTGGTTGCATAGTCACCAGAAACATCCTTATTTGGTTGCATAGTCAGCAGAAACATCCTTATTTGGTGGGATAGTCACCAGAAACATTTTTTATTTGGTTGGATAGTCACCAGAAACATCCTTATTTGGTTGCATAGTCACCAGAAACATCCTTATTTAGTTGGCTAGTCAGCAGAAACATTCTCACTTGTTGAGAATAATTTGAATGCATACAATGCCATAAATTATCACGTGCCTTATCTGTACAGAAGCCGAGTCAGCAAACGAGCATGCAGTTCAGTTGAACCAGCAACAATCAGATTCCATAGGCAGTAGCCACAGCAATCCGGCTATTGTTGATGTTGACGGTGATTTCGCCGAGCCTGAGCTGGAATTCGACGATGAATCTGGTCTAGAACTCACTGAGCAAGACGGTGAGCTTAAAAAAAATTACTGATATTTTATAAATATCCTTTATAAAATGTAAAATAATGCACGTACGCATTACTTAAAGTAAGCGAAGGTTTATAGGAGAACATTTTAAGTTATTTTTTGCCATATTTTATTCGGCCTTTCAGTCAAATCTAAGAATACGGTTGTTTCTGGTAAGCTGGGTATTAAAAAATAACCTTATCTATTAGATTTTGGTAATAGAAAACACGTAGCTTTGATTAACTTAATATAAAATGCGTGGCCAAACGATTAGTTACTAGGGACTTGAGTACTAATTATTGCATCAAGATGATAGTATGCCTGCAATGAAACGAAACTTTATTTGTTCTAACATTTTTTTCTGTCTATCCATTCATCTATTAACCATGAATATGTCTATGTATGTGTCAGTCCATTTATCATCAAATGTTTGTTAGTTTGTGTTTTATCTGTCTCCGAGTTGAAAATTTATAAAAAATGATTCGTGTGTGATTATGAACTAAATATAATTCTTACTAATCTTCGCATTATGAAACTTTTGTATTAGTTTGTGGTTTCTAAATGAATGTTTGTTCTGTAGTTTTTTTAGTTTGTATTGTTCGTCCTGATTTGAATTTGGTTTATTGCGTTTTGTTATATTTGCGCGCTTGAAATACGTATTGAAGTCATGTGAAACTAATGCTGTATTGTATTAAATATTCTTGTTTGTATGGCAAATTTTTTACAAATTTTTTTGTTCTAATTGTCATTCAATCAGCTTTGGAATTTTATGACGACTTTTTCGCTGGTAAGAGTAGCGTTTGCTTCTTTTAAGTGAGGTTTGATTTGTATTTTCTTTTTTTTCTTAAAAGGGGTGCTTAGTTTACTTACTAAGTAGCGTACTTAACAATTATCTAACCTGGGTTTTCGCTAATTATTTATATATATATATATCATAACGGGATATGACATTTTTGCTTATAATGTTTTACAAGTAGCTATCACTTTAAGCGGCACTTTAAAATGTGCGAATATTTTTTTCCTGGTGTATTCGCTTCACATTTTCAAATCGGGGAGATCGTACTGCTGATAATATGTATTCGCTCACATAGTTTATTCACTGGCTATTAACGTTGGCTGATGTGCTACGTTTGTGCACAGAGGGACAGACAGACAGACAGACAGACAGACAGACAGACAGACAGACAGACAGGCAGACAGACAGACAGACAGGCAGACAGACAGGCAGACAGACACACAGACAGACAGACAGACAGACAGACAGACAGACAGACAGACAGACAGACAGACAGACAGACAGACAGACAGACAGACAGGCAGACAGACAGACAGACAGACAGATGGACAGACAGACAGACAGACACACAGAAGGACAGAGACAGACAGAAGGACAGACAGACAGATAAACAGACAGACAGGCCGACAGACAGACAGAGACAAACAGACAAACAGACAGACAGACAGACGGACCTTATTTTTAAGTGGTCGCAGATGCGCTATATCCTTAAATGCAAGTCTCACTTAAAGATGCATATTTCACAGTCACGCGCACTCTAACAAAGTCACTGAACCGCTACCTAACCAGTGTGCTACCCGGATAGCGCTTTTTGGTAGAATCTTTTGAATGAGTCAAGCATAATTTTTATTTAAAAAAATAATCATTTTCTTTCAGAAGCAATAGAACATGCAATCGAAGCAGCTGAAGTAAATGAGACTCGTCAAGACGATGCCGGTATAATTGCAAATCTAAATTAGCTATTCGGCTTAGCTTATAAACTTAAAATCAATATTCAGTTTTTTGACGAACGTTTTAATTCTGTTGATTTACGAATCAAAAACTGTATTTAGTTAATTTTCTGTTTTGAATCAGCAAAAAAGAATCAATTTTTTAAAATTGCTACTTATAGTACCATGTCTAGCTTTCAATAAATAAATTATTGATGGAAAGTTTTGCTTTTTTCTTAGTTAAATATTGATTTAATTTATATTGTCAATAATCAGCTCGTTTTTAATTAATTTAATTTTAATTATTAAGTTAATATTTTTTACTGTTAAGCCATTTCCCTTCCGGAACAGATGAACAATCCGACGAGAATTTTGCGGCAGTGGCAGCCGCCGCAGGCGGTCGCATCACACCTGAAGGCTACATTGACGAGGACTTTGAGGACACGCTTGGCTCCCCAGCTACCGAGGTTAATACCCAGGTTTGTTCCAATCGATGCTCTTCTCGTGTTTCGGATATTTTTTAATTATTATTATCTATGTGAATCTTAAATTAGTAAGCGATTGATATCTGTGAGGATTTTAGATTTAGTAGGCGATTCTCATGCGTGAGGATTTTAGATTTAGTGGGCGATTCTCATGTGTGAGGATTTTAGATTTAGTGGGCGATTCTCGTGTGTGAGGATTTAAGATTTAGTAGGCGATTCTCATGTGTGAGGATTTAAGATTTAGTAGGCGATTCTCGTGTGTGAGGATTTAAGATTTAGTAGGCGATTCTCATGTGTGAGGATTTTAGATTTAGTGGGCGATTCTCATGCGTGAGGATTTTAGATTTAGTGGGCGATTCTCATGTGTGAGGATTTTAGATTTAGTAGGCGATTCTCATGCGTGAGGATTTTAGATTTAGTAGGCGATTCTCGTGTGTGAGGATTTAAGATTTAGTAGGCGATTCTCATGTGTGAGGATTTTAGATTTAGTGGGCGATTCTCATGCGTGAGGATTTTAGATTTAGTAGGCGATTCTCATGTGTGAGGATTTTAGATTTAGTAGGCGATTCTCATGTGTGAGGATTTTAGATTTAGTGGGCGATTCTCATGCGTGAGGATTTTAGATTTAGTGGGCGATTCTCATGTGTGAGGATTTTAGATTTAGTGGGCGATTCTCATGTGTGAGGATTTTAGATTTAGTGGGCGATTCTCATGTGTGAGGATTTTAGATTTAGTGGGCGATTCTCGTGTGTGAGGATTTAAGATTTAGTAGGCGATTCTCATGTGTGAGGATTTAAGATTTAGTAGGCGATTCTCGTGTGTGAGGATTTAAGATTTAGTAGGCGATTCTCATGTGTGAGGATTTTAGATTTAGTGGGCGATTCTCGTGTGTGAGGATTTAAGATTTAGTAGGCGATTCTCATGTGTGAGGATTTAGGATTTAGTGGGCGATTCTCATGCGTGAGGATTTTAGATTTAGTAGGCGACTCTCATGTGTGAGGATTTTAGATTTAGTGGGCGATTCTCATGCGTGAGGATTTTAGATTTAGTAGGCGATTCTCGTGTGTGAGGATTTTAGATTTAGTAACTTTTTGTATCTAGATGGATTTTAGATCCTAGGGGCAAATATCAGCTGCGAAGAATTTGTGTACTAGTTTCAAAATTTTACCTGTCCTTCAACTTTTAATGAAGGACTTGGTGGACACGGAGTTCAAGGACATCAGCAAGCTGGGCATCCTGCAAGTGATTGGCGACGATCGGCTGGGCCGCAAGGTGATCATTTTGAGCGCCTGCCGACTGCCGCCGTCGGACAGTCTGGATCATCAGCGCCTACTAAAGTACATTATCAACACGCTGAATCAGTACGTTGAAAATGACTACGTGCTGGTGTACTTCCATCACGGCCTGAATAGCAGGAATAAGCCTAGCTTTGCCTGGCTGAAGCAAGCCTATTCAGAGTTTGATCGCAAATATAAGAAGAATCTCAAAGCCTTTCTGATTGTCCATCCCACTAAGCTTATTAAAGCTCTGTATTATTTGTTCCGACCTCTGCTCAGGTAAGTAGAATTTGTTAATGTATTTTGCAAATTTTTATGTTCAGATTTTTAGAGTAAAATTTAAATTTTTTTAACCCTTCTTTACTTTCATCAATTTTAGCTATAATTCCTAGATTCCC
The DNA here is from genome assembly GCA_950096795.1 of Macrostomum cliftonense. Lineage (NCBI taxonomy): Eukaryota > Metazoa > Platyhelminthes > Macrostomidae > Macrostomum > Macrostomum cliftonense. The sequence goes on from CATNEM010000162.1 coordinate 5,540,203, forward strand.
AGTCCTAATTCTTGGAATGCTAGTTCTGATTCTTGGAATGCTCGTTCTGATTCTTGGAATGCCAGCTCTGTTTCTTGAAATGCTAGTTCTGATTCTTGGAATGCCAGCTCTGATTCTTAGAATACAAGTTCTGATTCTTGGAATTCCACCTCTGATTCTTGGAATGCCAGCTCTGATTCTTAGAATCCCAGCTCTAATTCTTGGAATGCCAGCTCTGATTCTTGGAATGCCAGCTCTGATTCTTAGAATGCCAGCTCTGATTCTTGAAATGCCACCTGTGATTCTTAGAACGCCAGCTCTGATTCTTGTAATCCCAGCTCTGATTCTTAGAATTCCAGCTCTAATTTTTTAAATTCCGGCTTCAATTCTCGCAACGGCGTCTTTGTTTCTGGAAATTTAAATTTTTATTTTTAGGAATTTTAGCCTTTAGTGAAAATTATAATTCGCATGCCAAAAAGCTAAATTCCAGTACGCAGTTAATGATATTTGTATTGTAATAATGATATGTCACAGTTGTTTTTAACGTCAATGTTTTTTCAGCGTAAAATTTGGTCGCAAGCTGGCCTACGTGAACTACTTATCGGAATTGAAGTCGCACAATCTGTTTCTGGATCAGATGCCAATACCGCAACGAGTCAGAGAGTGAGTTTTTGTACGATTCTATTCAGTGCTATATGTTTTTTGTTGTTGTTTTCGTCTACTCTTAGTAGTTACTAGACGTTTTCTGTTGTTAAAATAGGAGATTTTTTTATTGAAAACGAAAAATTTCTCCGGAAATTGATCTATTTTTTTCGCGTTCAGATACGACGAACGTCAGTCTCATATTAGAGACTTTGGTAAAAATAATTTGCCTAATTTGGAGCCGATTTTTATTGACGATTCGCCAGACGTTGACACGCCATTCGCGTAGGTTTTACCATTGATTGATAGTTTGCATTAAAGTGCATGCTAAATAGAGTGAATTATTAGCTCGTATTAACAATATTATTAACCTACTGGGAAACTCTGGCTTTGCTAATATGGCTTGGATAAAATAATCAAGGGATCAGTCTGCAGGGGTAATGTTATAAAAAGTGGAAATGAAACTAATATTATATACAAATTGAGACATCATCAGCTTCATTCTTCTTCAAATATAGTGAATGAGAAACAGCTAATCTGGGTACAGTTAATTGTGCTAACTAAAGTTTGCTCTGAAGCTTTCGTTTTTACTTTTTATGTTAATATTTAACACAGTCGTTTAAGCGTGGGACAGAGAAATGTCTGGTACTCGTACATGATTCGTCGGTGCATTCTTACCTGAAATAAATTAAATAGTTTAGTAAGTTTCTTGCTTTCTAGATGCCATTTTTAGAGCTTTTAGGTTAAATAAATATTATGATGGTCTAAGATAAGCGAAGCATGCGTTGTACATTTTTCAGCTTAGATAAAACATCAGTTTAGTTACTAGCTCTTCGGTGCCCCCCCCCCCAGGGGGGCGCAGACAGGCATTTTAAATCAATCATGTACTCAACAGAAATCTCCCTAAGGAGTTGTAAAATCTCTGCAGCAAAATTAAAGTCTCCCGAGAAGCATAATATCCTTCCGTGTATTCAGAAAATCTACTGAAAGCAGTTAGACAATTGCCCCGAGCACTTGAAAAATCTCCCAACCAGCTAAAAAATCTTTCCAAACAGCTAGAAAATTTTTGAGAGCAGTCAAAAAATCTCCTCGCAGCAGTAAAATATAAAACCCTGCCAGTAGTTAAAAATTCCCTTTAGAGCAGTCGGAAATCCCCCAATCAAGTAGAAAAGTTCCGCGGGTAGTTAAAAATCCCCTAAACAGACCGAAAAGTCCCCAGAGAAGAAAAAACTTCAGGTTAAAAATCTCCACGAGCAAGTAAGATTTACAAATTTTACTTGAAGTCTTCAAGAAAACCGACAAAATGAGCATTTTCATCGTATTAAAATAACGAAATATAAGCATCATTTTCCGTAAAATAATGGCTTAGAAAAAGCTTTGAGTTTCCTGTAAAGTGCTAATTTTGAGATTTATTATGAATCTTTTAGTTAAAAGGCAACTTGTCAAAGAGATATACACTCTTGGAGTGCGAAAAAGCGATTCAAATTCAAATTGATTACTGTGCTTAAGTCCACTAAACACACAAACACGCCACACACACACGCATACACAACGTCCGCCTTTCTATCTAGCAATTTAAAATTCAATCTAAAAGATTGCAACATTTCTTTCTATGTTAAAAGAAATCAATTTTTTCTTTAAAACGAATGCTTAGTTCGTAGATTACTTAGCCGCAGAAAGTAAAGCTTGCCCTCCAAGAAATTTTGTAACAATCTGAGTCGTTTATTTCTCAAATATTTAGTAACTAAAATGTAGCGAGCTAAAATCTTCCAGCTCGTTCTTTCTCTCTCTCATTTGCTGCCTCTTAGAGCTCATTGCCTACCCCTCGCTATCGCTCTTCTCTTATCTACTATTCGACCATGACAACTCGGTATTATGTCTTTCTATATATAGCTAGGTCGAAAAATTCATTTGCTCCAGCTAGTTAGTCGTGTTTTTCTTTCATTAGATTTTTCAATCTTTTTTAACAAAAATATAATAAACTAGGAAATGTCGCACTACAAAATGAAAAAGAAAGGCTCTATAGACATCGATGGGAGTTCGTATGCCAGCTGGGATCCTGGCGGTGTCACTCTCTGTCGACTAAGTAGACGATGCTCGGACGTTGAATCAGCGACAAATGCCAATCCAGCAGCAGCAGCAGCAGCAACAGAAACCCCTGGCGCTACGGCTGCGACAAAAATTGAAGCTCCTTCCGTTGCATTTAAACGATTGTCGTTGGGTGTTGACTACGATAGGAAATTGTGCGTCCGAATTTTTTTTCGTAGGCCTGAGCTCTGAATTAGCGATAACATTCTTGAACTTTTACATAGTGGCTAGGGCGCCTGCCTCATGACCGGAAGGTCGTGGGTTCGAGTCCCGGCCCCTAGGAGACAATTTGTGGCCCTTGAGCAAGGCACTTAATCCCGCATTGCTTCAGTCCACCCAGCTGAGATCGGGTACCAGTTTGAGCTGGGTAAATTTAGGGTGGGTGTTGCGGCCACTCCAGCCCGTCAGGCTGAAAGCTGTACACAGCCCTCGGATGCGCCGCGCAACTAGCTGCGGCTGTGCCTTGGGCTGTACATCTGGTCGAAAGTTCGGGTGTCTAAATTTATTTTATTTATTACTATATCTCCATTTCTTAATCTGCTGTGTCCCCTACAAAGTGAACAAACTAACAACAAAAGCATGCGCTGGTTTTTATATTTAATTTTAACTTGTTTGAATTTTTTTAGAAATTTGAATGCCAAAATCTCCATGGCAACTAACCTGACACTCGAATCTCCTTAAATAAAAATCAGTTACGACGAATCCTTGCGCTCCGGTTCGAGTTCGGCAGCCGGTCCGTCGCACTATGCCAGCTCGGAGGAGCTCGGACGGACAGGCAGCGGCGGGTGTCTCACTGTCGGCGGGCTGGCTGTCAATCCGCTACCAACGACACAGTTCGGTGTCAGCCTGCAGCAGTGAGTGCCCCGGTTACTGGTTTATTAGCTTGGATTGCTGCTTTTTTATCATGTTTGGCCTTTTCTATGCTGCTTGCTATTGTCTCTCTCCTGCTGTGATGTGGCATCTCTCTCCTGCTCTGATGTGGCATCTCTCTATAGCTCTGATGTGGCATCTCTCTCCTGCTCTGATGTGGCATCTCTCTCCTGCTCTGATGTGGCATCTCTCTATAGCTCTGATGTGGCATCTCTCTATAGCTCTGATGTGGCATCTCTCTATAGCTCTGATGTGGCATCTCTCTCCTGCTCTGATGTGGCATCTCTCTATAGCTCTGATGTGGCATCTCTCTCCTGCTCTGATGTGGCATCTCTCTATAGCTCTGATGTGGCATCTCTCTATAGCTCTGATGTGGCATCTCTCTCCTGCTCTGATGTGGCATCTCTCTCCTGCTCTGATGTGGCATCTCTCTATAGCTCTGATGTGGCATCTCTCTATAGCTCTGATGTGGCATCTCTCTCCTGCTCTGATGTGGCATCTCTCTCCTGCTCTGATGTGGCATCTCTCTCCTGCTCTGATGTGGCATCTCTCTCCTGCTCTGATGTGGCATCTCTCTCCTGCTCTGATGTGGCATCTCTCTATAGCTCTGATGTGGCATCTCTCTCCTGCTCTGATGTGGCATCTCTCTCCTGCTCTGATGTGGCATCTCTCTCCTGCTCTGATGTGGCATCTCTCTATAGCTCTGATGTGGCATCTCTCTATAGCTCTGATGTGGCATCTCTCTATAGCTCTGATGTGGCATCTCTCTCCTGCTCTGATGTGGCATCTCTCTCCTGCTCTGATGTGGCATCTCTCTCCTGCTCTGATGTGGCATCTCTCTCCTGCTCTGATGTGGCATCTCTCTCAAGCTCTGATGGGGCATCTCTGTCTTGCCCTGATGTTCCTTTTATCGGCTCTTTTTACTGATAGATAATTGTTCAGCTAGCATTTTGTATGTCGTTGACTCCTACATGCTGCATGCATGTAAAAGCTTCCAAATGGACATTCGCAATTTTAAATTGCGAAATACGAGTACTTTACGCTTAATTAAAGCGTATTTCCTAGAAATTTAAACTAGCTAGTTGACCTTTCTATTTCCGAGCACTTTTCCTATGGGGTGGGGCATTTACTGCGCCTTGAATCATGCATAGACACTAAAAATTTGAGTCGGGGGTAAAACCTCGCCCTCCCCTTGCAGCATCAAGCACTACAATGCTGG